>KK119255.1:498925-519750 GCA_000611955.2 Stegodyphus mimosarum | reverse complement strand
GATATTCAAAGACATGTCTCAGACCTTAATGAAGGTACTTTAAAATTCATTTTAAATCTGCGTCAGATGACATATAAGATAAGTAATGTGTAAATCAACGATTCAAACTTTTAATTTAACTTGTAACTTTTTAAATTAAACTTTTAATTTAACTGTCAGTAATCCTCTTGAAATTATTCAGTACTTTTTCTATCTCTTTGCTGTCAATACAGACTGCCAATGATTTTCAAAGTCCGATACACTATTTACCTAACTAAATTATAAAGGAAGCGAAAAACCGAAAATGCAACTGTTTTGACTTTGAAACTTTGTCTTTACTGACACTGGGTTCCCATTGACACTTAAATCAGTGAATACACTATACGAAGAATAGTAAAAAAGCAAACATTTGAGCTAAAGAAAACCATAATTTCTTTTGTTTTTCTTTATTAATTTACTTTCTTGAAATACAGTGTACACTGCAAAAAAAAAAAAAAAAATGGGAGAGTTCTATTTCTCGCGTTCTACTGGGCCGATTGACGAAATTCAACTTGCGATTTTTCATGTCTCGAAAGGAGAATTTATAGACTTAGGATATATATTAGATTTATATATAGCATTGTTCTAACATAGGTATTTTGACACAAAATCGGACGTTTTTCTGAAATAACAATTTTTTTACATATTTCGATTCTACGACTCAAATTATGCCAAACTTCAAAGTTTTGTAAAAATCCCGCGAGTAGTTTTTATAATATTAGCTCTCAAAGTATTAGCTCTTCAGTGTTAATTGAATTTGGTATATATTTGTAAATATCTCTAATTTATTAAACTTACTTGCTTCCTTCTTTTAGAATTACAAATTTAGATTCATTCCAAATAAATTCATCCATTTTTTAAGACTTATTTTTAAAATTTGTACTTTTAAATAATTTTTATATATTTTTCGAAAAAAAAATTGAGTTATAACCTATGAAATTTTTAACATCATCTTAAAGTACATGTATTTCTAAGCACATCTGCAAAAGATTAGAGTTTTTTATTCGAAATTTTCTAAGATATACATGAACATGAATTTACATATTGGAGAGTTTTTAATTTTTTTTCTTTGAGCTATTATATTGCCAAATGTGGTTCATGGATTTTGTTACAGTGAATTGCCACAGCTATTTTTAACCTTAAATTTCAAATAAATTTTTACGGAGAATTAATTATTTTGAATTTTTCCCCGCAATGATGCGTAATAAATATTTATTAATACTATATGAAAAGTTACTTTTTAAAAAATTATAGATGATTTTGTTCAGATTTAATTTTTTTTTAATTTCTTTCGTTTTTCCTTTTTCTTCTAAATATTTGTAATAGTAAAATTTTACATTTGCTGAGTTATCGTCTGCTAGTTTACTTTAACTTCATTAAAATCGAATTGTCTATAACTGAGAACTTTCGTTTGATGTTTTATGAACAGTTTTATTGCTTTGTCATTTAGCAAAAAAATCTTTTTATTAAAATATTTATCCTTTCGTCTCTGCTTTAAACTTCATTTATTATTTATAGTTAAAATGCATAGAAAATGAAAAGCTGTCTTCGGCTGAATCGCAACTGATGTAATTGATATTTTTAAAAAATTGAAAAGAATGTAAAATTTATGGAAGTGCAACAATCGAAAAATCTTAATTTTTGTATGAGTACTGAAATTAAATTTAGTAGAAAAGAGGAAAATTAGGAAGAAAAGAAAGCAAAAATCTGAAGGAGAACTTGGCTGTTAGAAATACTAAGATGTTTCGAAAAGTTGGATGCTTTTGAATATACTTTCAGAATACGTCACGGAATCTGGGTATTCAATGAAAACACTTGGACGTGTAACATCAGCAAATACCATCAATTGAGCTTGTGCTGACGGAAAAGACAAAAAAGATATCATTGTAGATTAATGCGAAGAGCGACTGGTTTTCGACTATATGTTTGGTATAAATTTAAATTACGTCATTGAACATCATATCGTATGATAAATGGAGAATCCCAGGATTTCTCAGTCGAATTATTTGAAGAGTCAGGAATTTATCCAGTGATGTATATGGATGTCATCTAAAGACACTTTCCCTCTTGATGAAACAGTCTTTCCTTTAATCTCATGTCTTCAAAATGCTTAGCCTCTAAAGACTGATAAAGGCTCTCACCAAATACTGAAAAAATGGATTGAATTGGATTATTAAGTTACGGCAAAGTAGAGCTATCTGCCTAAAAGGAGGGATGCCTTCGTGAAGAACTTTCTAAGGTAAGCCACATCATATGCACGTTACACATGAGAAAAACCACGAAAGCGCCTATGCAACCAGCCCGTTCGCCGGGATAAGAACCCTGGAGCGAACTACCAGTGTTCAGCGACTTTGCCGCTCGGCCGTTTCAGGCCCCTTATGAAATGGAAGGCGATAACTTTATTTAAAATGAATGTCAGAAATACGAAGATGTTTCGAAAAGTTGGATGCTTTTTAATATACACAGTCCAGTCACATTAATGTGACCACCACGTACTTTCCATGTCAGAGTTAAATAACCAATCACAGAAGGCAGGTGGCAGCACAGTGCAGTTGAGCGTATATAAAGGGTGTGTGAGGGCTTCGGAAAACATTTCAATCGTTGGCGTAATGCAGAAACGAAGCGATTTATCCGACTTCCAAAAGGGCATGATCATTGGCTTTCGGGCCAAGGGTGGAAGCATTTCCGAAACGGCTGAGTTTGTGAACTGTTCGCGTGCCGCCATGGTAAAAGTGTACCGTGCATGGCAAAATGGGACTGTCCAAAATCAGCGACGTGGCAAATGTGGTGCACCACGGGCCATAGATGACAGAGGCGAACGACGGTTGCGGAGATGCGTTCGGGCAGATAGACGGGCTACCGTTGAGCAACTGACCACCAAAATGAACCAAGGGGCTACCAAAAGTGTCTCCCAAAGTACTATTCAGCGAACATTGCTGCGTCTGGGCCTCCGAAGCAGACGCCTGGTTCGTGCACCTATGCTGACTGCTGTTCATCGACGGCGAAGGCTAGAATTTGCACGCCAGTACAGCAGCTGGACGTCCACTGAGTGGCGACAGGTTGCGTTTTCGGATGAATCGCGTTTTATGCTCCATCGGACAGATGGACGTTGGCGTATAAGGCGTGAAACCTCTGAAAGGAACCACCCTGCAACCATTGCCGGAACGGTCCAAGCTGGAGGCGGGAGCATTATGGTCTGGGGAATGTTTTCCTGGCATTCTCTAGGTTCACTGATCATTGTGGAAGGCACAATGGATCAATACAAGTACGCATCTGTCCTTGCGGACCATGTTCACCCCTACATGCGCATTGTTTTTCCTCAGGATGATGGCATCTTCCAGCAGGACAGTGCGAGGTGCCATACAGCTGCCAGTGTACGTGCGTGGTTCGAAGAGCACCAGGATGAGTTTACCGTCCTCCCCTGGCCAGCAAACTCACCTGACTTAAACCCAATCGAGCATCTGTGGGACCATCTCGATCGAGTTGTTCGCGCCATGGATCCTCAACCGCGTAATCTAGCGCAGCTGGCCACGGCATTAGAGTCGGCATGGCTCAACATCCCAGAGAACACCTTCAGGGACCTATGTGACTCTCTTCCTGCACGTCTCGCAGCAGTCCGCTCTGCGAAAGGTGGTTATTCTGGCTTTTGACAGATGGTCACATTAATGTGACTGGACTGTGTACTACTTACAGAATGCTTGAAGGAAAAGAGAAGTTAAGAAGAAAAATAATTTTTTGCATGAAATTTAGTATTTTTTTTTATTTGAAACTTTTTTAATCTTATGATATTTGATTCTTGCGATTTCAAAAATAAAATGCTTGACTAAAATATGAATAACATTTTAAGAAACTAAATGTAGGATGATAAAATTGTGTAAAGCAATGGGCACAATGATGAAACTGTTTAAAGCAATGTATGAATGTCATCCTAAGTTAAAATGTCGGTTATATTTATTTATTTATTTATTATTATTCCGCCAACTTCGCCTCTCAATGGGCATTACAGGTCAGTCATGTTACCCTGATCGTTGCACCAGCAACCTGAGTCGGTTATATATTTATCTTATTTATATATCTTTTTTGAACGGCGTGTAAATACACGCCGTTCAAAAAAGAACGGCGTGTATTTTTTATACGGCGTTTTTGAACGGCGTGTATTTTTTATAGGCGTGTAAACTGTGCTTTACTGTAGTTTCTCTTTCAATATATGCAGTTTTCAAATGCATCATAGTCTGGGGCACAAAGTATGCTTTCGAAAGAAACTCAATTCAAATAAATAAAATCAAATTGTGGAAAATTTTTATTTTAATAAATATATTTAAAATGCGCTGTACGAATGAATAAATAGAAAATTTTAAAGCAATTATCTGAAGAGACAATGCAGCACAAACAATTAAAATAAAATTCTGAAAATTTAAAAATGACCTAAAATAATAACTATGACTAAAAAATGTAATATAAAGAAAACTATTTGAAAAAAATAAACGATGCACCTCTCATTTAAACTTAATGAGTAAATAGAAAATTTTGAAACAGTTCTTTGAAACAAATCATGCAATTTAAACAATTAAAATGAAATTCGAAAAAGAAAAAAATTCCATAAAATAATAACAATTATAATTAAAAATATAAATATAAAGAAAATTATTTGAAAGTAGGGAACGATTGTGACTTTTTTTCCGCTCACGTTCATGTAAAAAGGGAAAGGAAAATAGGTTGCCGTATATTAAGAAGTTCGCCAAGTGAACTATTCTTGGCGCAAACTGAAAAAAATGAGCCAAGTTAAAATTTTGAATTTCTCCATAAAGTTCGCACCAAATTTCACAAAATTTAATATCTAGGCATAATTTGAGTCGTAGAATCGAAATATGTAAAAACATTGGTATGTTATTTCAGGAAAAGTCCGATTTCCTGTCAAAATGCCTATGTTAGTACAGTGCTATATATAAATCTAATATATATCCTAAGTTCCTAAGTCACACTTTCGAGACATGAAGAACGCAATTTGAATTTCGTCAATCGGCCCAGTAGAATGTGAGATATAAAATTGTCCCATTTTTTTGCGCAGTGTACATGCATATTTTTTTGGTTTTAAAACAGGAAAGTTATAGCATTCTTTTGATATGTATTTATTTCTAGGCACGAGTGAAAATATATTAGAAAAATTTTAAGTGTGAATTTGAAAATATATTAAAAAAACATTTAATTGTGAATTACTGAATTTGGTCACAGTTAGAAGAGTGAAGATTCACAGAACATTCTTTACGTACAAGAAAGATACATTTATTTTTCGACTAGAGATGCTAGTTCGAAAACATTATAAATTATTGAAACATAGTGGTCTATGAGTAAAAATAAATTAGTTCGTGCGTAAAGTATACGTGCTATACACATATTAAATACCTATAAAACAGAGAAAAATCAACTCTAAATAAAGCTAAATATTATTTGTTAACTATTAAACGTGGCCGATGAATATTATTCATTTATGATAAAATCGACCAATATTTAAAAAGATTATTGTATACTGTAACAGACTCTTCGGAAGGTTTACGAAGTGTTATTGTTTTTAAAATTATAATAATTGTTTTTCAGTATCCTCAAAATTTCAAGGATTTAAAAAACTAATTACATTAAAGTACTTGAAGCCTTCACTTGCTCTGATTACCCTCCATGAGTAAAAATAACTTAATTCGTTGCCTCTTAAAATTTTGTATTAATGTTAAATTTATGACATTAGATTCGTTACGGCCAAATTCGAAAATCAAAGGAGTTACAGATAAATTTTAAGGTTGTAACTAAATTATTTGCTCTGTAAGGAAGTGTACAAAATTTAAATTTGTACTAACCAACAAATTTTAAAATCGATATATAGAAATTTGAACGGGTATTCAAAAGGAAGCAAAACTTTGCTTGTTGTTATTTTCTATTTTTGGTTTATGATGCGGCACTATAGAACTATAGAACAGCTATTTTACAAAAAATTCGCGGGGGAATCACGGGTTCCAGAAATCGATCAATCAGGTTTCTTTTCATTAAAAAAGACTTTATTTTTAATTTCCGATAATACTAATTTCTAGATCTTTCACGTTGAATTTAACAATTTCACTTGGTTCTCTTCGTTTTTTCAAGACGAAGTTGACAATCGAAGACTTCATCATCATATCTGCTAGCAGCTCATCCCCCTGCCGTTACTACGCCCTGCAAAGAGGTAACAAAAATTGAAACATGGTTTTTTTTCATATGCATCGCACCGCAGTAAAGCCTCTCGATGCTCACGAAGGCTCACCTTCCGGCTCTGATGCTGTAGACAACATAGTGTGGTTTAACCCTCTCAGCGTTACGGCCGGATTATTCCGTATAGAAGGCTGTCTTCTATATTCATTACACATGAAAATTTCTGCTATTTTTCAATGTATCTGATTTCGGTTTGGATTTATATTGGAAGAAAAGAAATCAAGGTACAAAATGGGAGAGTCATTTTTTAATTAAAATCAAGAAAATAACACTTATTCATGACATTTTGAGGAACTTTGAAATTTCAGGGCTAAACCCGTAACGCTCGGAGAAACCGCTACCGAAAGCAAGAAAAACGTGAAAATTTTCGGATATCATATTTCAACGAAAATATTCATTTTGACCTTCTCGAATCCATTTGGACGACGTGTTTTCTGTACGTACATACAGAATAAAGGAAAAACGTATTGTAAAATGGATTCAAAAAGTAATTTAACTGACGTTCCTACGTATGTATACAATGTATCTCGCATTACTCAGAAATGATTAGTCATATAATGCTGAAATTTTGTATAAGGGATTGATGTAAAATCTAGTTCTGCACCTCCCTCTTTTATTGCAACTGCAATATCAAAAGCATGTATGTATTTATATATACTCACCGACTTACTCAACTTAAATGTTCTCATCCGGGGCCTATACGAAAATACAGTTGGGCCTATACGAAAATACAGTATATGACTGAAAAAATTAAAAGAGACAAATTTTTTAACAATAAAATTGCAAAAAGTGTTTTATATATACATACGTATATGCGTGTGTGTGTGCGCGCGCGGGCAGGCGGACCAGTGTGTGTAATAAAAGAAAAGAAAAAAAACCGAACACCGAAAAATGATGAAAGTGTTTTAAATAACGATATTTTTCTTGTTTTGGTAATGTCAAATTTGAAAAAAAATTAATTTTCGACAAATAACAAAATCTAACCTTGAATGCGATCTCCTCCCGGTTCCTAAATTCATATTTACAAAAGGTTTACCTACATTATGAAAAAATAAAATCACAAGAAGTTTGACTCACGTTCGATAAAAATTGACCCGGATATTTAATTTAAAAATTTGCAATTTTTGATGTTATGTTCAAACTTGCTCGAGCAATCGGTTACTTAACTTAGAATAATGCGAGAAAAAATTTTAAATTAAATACAAAAATAAATGTGTATCATTTAATAGGCCATACAAGGCAGTCACGTGATGTTCACATCATATTTTTACTTCCTGGAACGAAGTAAAGGAAGTATTGCAATCACGGAGAATTCCGGGTATCACATTTCATACCAAGTATCCATTTCGACCGCTATCGAATGCAAGTGACATCTGTATGTAAGGACAGAATGAAAGAATCTTTTTCTTCAAACGGATTATACAATAGATTTAAAATGGATTCAGAAGAGAATTGTTTCGTGACGTCTGTACGTACATAGGTATGTATGTATGTATCTCGCATAACTCAAAAACGAGTAGCCTCGAAACGATGAAATTTTGCAACTAGGACTGCTATAAAATGCAGTTGTGCACCTCCCTTTTTCGTTGCAATCGGCCACACCAAATATATATATATATATATATATATGTATATATACCCACTCTGTTACTCGGCTCAGTGAACTCAGTTTTTTATTCTTATGTTGGTAAATTGCTCCTTTTTTGGCTTTAGGAATGATTGAATCATGTTATTCTTATGTTCCGGTTAAGGTTTTTATGCGTTTAGTTCTGCAGGCAATCTGCAAGCAATAGCTGTAGAATTATCAGCAATTTAAAAGTTTTTAAACTGTGGCTAAGCTCGTAGAGACATTAGATTATTTCGAAGCATCAGACATGAAAAATGAGCAACGCCTTCGCCGGGAATCGAACCACGGACCTCTCGGTTACGCGTCGAGCATGCAGACCACTACACCACGAAGGCATGCGAAAAAGGCGGGAGAAATACCTTATATACTCCCTTTTTTAAAGGGCGACTGGTGTTTTGGGGACACAATCGCCAAATCGCGGTGGTGAAGAATCATCATCCACCACGAAGGCATGCGAAGAAGGCGGGAGAAATAAGTTTAATTTTTGTTTACCATAGCAGCCACATTTGTTTGCATTTGAAACTTGGCAGAATAGTGAATTAAGTCAGTTTCCACACCTTCAGTATTTTTTGGCTGAGTGAGACCAAAAGTAAACTTACAGTTTTGTGCACCGGGAAATCTGCCTTGTTGCCTGCTGCACGAATTGCTTGTTTTAGCGTAGAAACTATAATTTTAATTGCAAAAAAAATTTTTTTAGTTATTTTAACTGCATTTAGTGTTTTATTTTTTTCCTATATTTTTCAATTTTTAATGAAGATATTTTGAGGTTTTATGCATTTTTGCTTTACCGTGTAGTGAGAACTGAATTAATTGAAGGAGATATCTATCTCTAATGAAATTCGAGGAAATAAGTTTAAATGGAAAGCATAAAAAATGCATATAATTTAATAATCCGTACAAGGAAGCCATGTGGTGCCCGCGGAAGATTTGTTTCTGAATTTAAAATGTAATAAAAGTAATATTCATCTAGAAATTAAAAACAACTTTCCAAATTTATAATTTTATTAGAACTAGTCGCCCTGTTTACTTGACACCACGGATGATTTTCCATGCCTTTTTTATACTTTGCCCCGTAAGCATGCATTTTCCTCCCTTTCTTAGGAAAATAATATTATTCTGTGATGCATCCTGAGCCTCTTCGCGATGACGAAGGAACCAACTCACCAAGAGGTTCCGTCTTATACACCAATTTTTCTATCAAGTGTCTAGCCATTTCAAAAAAGACTGTTAAAAATATCACCATTCACACGCACCGTAGATGACACTGGAAAGCAGCTCAAAAGTTAACAGTGTTATTATTCAAGTCCATGAATATTTAAAAAATAATTTTCCTCTAAATTGATGAAAATTAGGTGTTCATATTTTCTAAATAAATTTCCGGTATGATAAATCATTTTGAAACACCGTCAGCATCGGTTGTAGCGCACTGAAAACTTTTATCAGAAGATTACAAAACGTTATATGAGACACAACGCAAGAGATTTTATAATTTATTGAAAAATTATTTGATGCATTTCATCTTTGAGAATTTTTTTAAGAAAGGAAATTTTATTCGATAAAATAATCTGTGAAATGAATGCTAAAAATAATTATATTCTGGGCAGAAACTTTCTAACTCGTTTCTTTTACATATAACGAATTGTATTTGTAATAAATATGCGTTTATATCCTAAAGGCACACAAAAAAAGAATAGTTAAAAAAACTGGAAATGGACTTCCTGACAGTGAAAATGTAACACCATGAACGCATTCGCATGAAGTAAGGATAATCGGCACAGGGAGAGACATCCCAAGGAACCGTAAGTGGTGTTTATTACAACGTGATGCACTTATAAAAAGAGATCTATAGACTATGCTGAGTAATTTGAAGGACCATTGTTGGCCTCGATACAGGTACAAACATGTCTAGGGGCAGACGGCAAAAAGCGTGCGGGTTGTTAGAATTGCATTTCAGTAAATTTCAGTCAGCACTAAACTCGGATGCATATGAGATCGCAAGGGGAAACCAACAATTGCAGTGTTATTTTTACTTACAGTTAAGTCTACCAGCGTCTCTTGATTTGGACCAAAGACATTTTCAAACAGCAGCAACGAAGTATTGCATTCATCAACTTGAATTTTTTGATAAAATTATGGCCTTCAGAAGTTATCCAGGACCTTGTAGAAATGTGAATAATTCATAGTAGAAATGTGAAAAGTCCAAGTGTTTAAAACAAATAGATTCTAAGTAACGCGTTCGTCAAAATTTGCATTTAAAAACACATTAAGCCTAAAAAACAGATTCCCGATTACCCATAGGCTCATAAATGCTCTTTTGTAAAAACCTTTCGGTGTTCGACTTGACACTAGCTGGAGATAACGACATTTCAAATACTTGACTACTTGACGTTATTTATCTGCATATATGATGCCACTGCTGATAGATGACACTACCGTCATTCATTCATCCATCGTTGATGGAGGCTCCAAATAACTAACGAAGGACAACTCAGCTGACAATTACACTGTTGCTACAATGGCAATCATTTCACGCAAGATTTTTAAAAAAAATCAGTTTTCCGGAACTTCTGTTTTCTTCAGTTCTGCAACAATCATTAAATCTTTACAATGTCTTATATCACTGAAGGGAATGCAGAATTGTTTTTTTTTCTCATTAATTATGTTTCACAAAGAGTACTTCATCGCGTAATTTTAACATGCTTTGGACGTGGTAGCTGGAGTTACTTCTCAAGCTGATCAACATGATATTTTCTTAAGTAATGCAAGGGTATCCTAGAATTAAGAAATTTCACTTAACAGTTCCGCAATATGTGAAATCATTGCACTAAAATGAGCCGGCAATTAATATATCAAATATTACAACAATTCATATTTTTATAACTCCTAGTATTTTATGACACACTTCATGTTTTTCTGTTGTGTTGAACGTAATTGTAAATAAAATGTGTATGATAAAATTCTTCATTAAAATTTGCGTTTTTTGGTTTTTGTGCAACTTTCTAATTATACCTATCTAATTCATGTTAATGCACTTTATTTAATATTTTTTACATTAGGTCACATTGTATACTTATTATAAAGACATATCTACCACTTTTGATTAAAATAGTAAAATTTGATTCAAAGAATAATTTTGTACATAATATGAATTTTTGAGCTTCTGTCATGAAATGGAAAATGTTTCAAACGTGCATAGTCAATTGTGGCGAAAACATAAATAAAAACAGACAGCTGGTGGGCGGAAACACGTAAGATTGATACTTCCATATTCTAAAATCTCTCAAAGTGTTACATTTCTTATATAACATCACTTAACAGAATACCCTTAACAGGAGAAACATCTCGATTCCTTCGAACCGTTACTTATATTAATGTTTCCTGAAATAAGAAGTAATTAATAACTCAAAATGTAAAAATCTAAGCAACTGCTGTAAGCTCAAAGTAAATCGGTTTGCAAGAAAATAAACTCAGTCATATTCTGGAAGCATAAAGTCCGTAATAATTTTAAGTTCACGTCAGTTATAGAAGGCAGAATAAATTCTAAGAAAAAATTCCTTTTAAAATCCATATTTCTTTCTGCTTTACAAAAAGGCTCGATTCAGCTAAGCTTATTCTTCTGAAGCAAATGCAGTCTCACCAAATGAAGTACAGATTTACTTCGCTGCATAAAGAATCAAGCGATGCAACTCCTTACATTGACAGCTACCTTTTATATGACTTGTTCTACAGCATGGCAAAGGAGTTTTATGACTCCTTTTCAGGGCCGTGTAAAATGGGAATAGGACTATTAGTAGAAGCCATATAATTTTTATGGGCCTCTGCTGGCGATGGCGCTCTCAATTCCTACGCAGATAAGTTTATGTCTGCCATGTAGGCGGTTGGTTTCTGGCTAGTACGATATTAATTAAACTCCTCCTTATATCTACGGAATAAATGAGTTCCAGTAATGTCTGCGCCTTCGTTCCGTCATTTCGAAATAATTATTACTTTGCTTTACAAAGAACATTAAATTTCTTGCTCTTCCATTTAATCTTGCATTCATAACACAGGATGGAATGTACTTTCGAATTGTCTGAGGGAAATTAATAAGCCATAAATTTGGCTGTTAACGCTGCTGACTTGAAAAAAATGTGACATAAATGTTGTAATTACGGGAAATGGGAGAAATTTTCTGATAGTAACATTCAAGAAACTACCCTTACTTATGGAGAGTTTGAAAATAGTTACGTCAGTATTGGAATGCACGAACGCCATTTTACCAAGTTCTTGATACAAACTTTCTTTCATAAAACGATTTTAAAGTGCGGGAGCTTCGACTCACGCACCTTAAAATTTGAACTTCAGACATTCCTGAACAGTGGATATCTCGTATGAGTAACTGAATTCTCAGAAACCAATGGCCAGTACTGTATAATTTCTAATTGCAGTGAAATCTGAAAAACGGCTTCCTGATTGGTGATTGATTTGACTTTGATCTGATTCAGTGTACGATTCATAATTTCATAAAAGAAATTAAATATGCACAGGAAGTTAAAACATTAAAAAAAAACTAAAACTTTTGCTGTTATTGAATGCAATTAGACAGTTTTTGATGCTTTAAAATACAAAAACATTTGAAAAGGTAATACAAACGCTAGATTGTTTTTTACATATTACGTCCTCCACCCTTAAGCACTACACAGAAAGGGGGGACGCCCCGTGGAGGTCTTTTACGCCCACGCAGCCAGCCCATTCGCCTGGACTTGAAACTTGAACCCAAGCTATCAGAGCTCAGCGGTTTAATACCGCTCGACCGCTGGTGGGCCTACGCCGATAGATTGGATTGCAAAATATTAGTTTATTAAAATCGCCATAGAGGGACTCTTGGGAGTATTAGAGTTACACTGTAAAATAATTAAAATTTGTATTTTTAATAATTTTTAATATAGCTTTTTGAGTATCAAACAGAGGATATTCTCAATTTTCTACTAAAAATATCGCTTTCTTTTTCTGAAAATATTTATGCTGGGAAACCATACTACATCGCTGGTTTTATATATTATGTTCGTTTAATTATATTCTGTTTCTTTCAACATGAACTTAAATTAATTCCGAGGTGAATAACCATATTTCATTTTCGTGTGATATACAGCATGTTTCACGAAGGGTTTCCCTGAATTTATATGGCTATAGATTTCAAAGAAAATATTATATTTATTTTTCTAGGCTTGTTCGTTAATGGATTATGAAAAAAAACCTGTCAAAGCTATCGGTAGTAGAAAAGATGTCTTAGTAGAGGTTTTTCTAGGCTACTAAAGAGTAATAAATATAACCTCAAATACTAGAGTGTTCTCTTATAAAAAACACGAATTAATTAAAAATGCCCATGATTGGTTTCACTCAGTGATTATTGGATCTTACTTCTGTGAATAATTTCTTTTTGGATCTTAAATAATATGGCATTGATGATACACTTTAAAAATGTGCACAATTCTAACTTATCTTTTATCTGATGAAAGCAACCAGTAATTCAGTTTAAAGCCTTACATTATGATGTTTTCTCTTGAATGCTCATCTGAGCTGGATACCATTTCAGTGCGCAACATATTGTTAATAATGCAATCAAAGAAATGCAATGCTTTCAGTATTTTTGTTAGCTATTAACTGCAAACTGAAATGTGAATTGAAGCACACTGCATGATGTGTATTATCAAATTCACGAATTTTAAATTTCAGTAACGTGTTTTTAAGGAGCTTGTACTTTCTTTTATGACAGAACCCTTTTTTAAGGAAATTAATTTTAAAAAAATAATTATGAAATTTCTGGGGAAACATATTGTAATTAAACTTAACAAAATGTTATTAAATTCTATATGAATGGTGTATAATACCATTGGCACTATATTTATGACGAGTTCTTTGACACAGAACTATAGTGATTAACAAAACAGATCACAATAATTTCCCATTTTAATTTATCAGAAAGATTTCACTTAAATGAAACTGAATATAATTAATTATATTTAATAGGAAATTTGATAATTAGAAGTTCCGACATAAATCTGAAACGATAACTATTTTCCTACACTCCACAGACAGGATAAATAACAAAACCAATAATATACTCTAAATGGATAGTTAAAAGTATTTAATTTTTTACTTTTATTTACAGCTGGTTTCAACTGAAATTATTCCAAAACTTATAGAAAAGTATTGCAGTCTTCAGAATGTGAGGTCACGATCTTTGTATCTCGAAATATACGAAATCTTTTCAGGGAAACAGAGAGTCAAATCAGTTAAGCCATACTACTTATTAAATGTTGGGAATATTAAATCCACTTTCATACATTTAGTCTATTTCTTTACTGCTCCTCTTTAGATCTGTATTTACTTCATTTGGGAACAATACATTTCTAAACTTTCTTTTCAGTTTTCAGAAGCAACCAATGTACAAAAGCAAATATTTTTTTAATCCAATGGCCGGCACTTGTCCATTCAACATCGGCAACTCCCAAGGCAGGCTGTGGTGGCCATTTTATTATGGAGGCACCAAATAAGCGCCCAACGTTACCTCCTATGAAGGCACGGACAGTTACCACCATGTCCTCTCTGGGATTCAAACCCGGACCTTGTGATACCGCAGTGAGCTCACCTAATCACTATACCGCCTGGAAGGTCAAAACGTAAATATACAGAAATCTATCACTAACTTAGTTAGATGGTGTCATACGTTAACGTTTGTATAATAAACCGATCTTAATTAGCAGATACCGTCTTTTTCTAATTATCTTAAAATCCTTTCACTGTAATTGGTTTTGATGTTAAACTTTATGTGACTAACTACAAAAATTAAATTTCCGTAGGATAGATGTTTCAAATAACATCCCTCCTACGGAATTTTGCTTGTATATACCACTTCTAGCTGTTAATTGAAAAGTAAAATTAGTAATGGAAGTGAAACGAATAAAACCTTCTTCCTGGTCCTTGTGTTTAATTTCAAACTTTAACTATGCAACTTTCCCGAAAGCAGGCTGGATTTGAACGATGATTTACAGTTATTTTTTGGTTTTAAAAATTAGGAAGTTCTTGATTAAAATATTAATATAGGGTTTATTCTTAACATTTGTTTGGTTTCGGAGACACTTTTATCTGCTGGGTTATTGAGTCTTACGAATAAAAATTACAAAAGAGTTCGTTCGATATTTCTGTTAGGTTCTGCTTCTAAAATTATTTTCTGTTTTAGGAAACTTAATCCATATTGGAATATTAGATTCCACTATTAACACCTTACATGGTAATCCTTTTATTATTTTAAATTTATTTACTACGAAAGAGAATAAAGTATTCTCAATCTTCTAGAAAGCTTATTTAATATTATTTATGAATTATTCTTAAGTTTACTTTTTATTTTGTTCTTTATAATTTTCAATACATACTTCAATTATTTTACAGAATAATCCAGCTGCGAAAACAGCCGAGCATGCAGATGTAAACAAGACCGTTAACTGCATCCCTAGTTAAGTTGGAGTAGATCCAACTTCCTATGACGAATTGTAAGGCTGCCTAAAGTTGGTGATTAAATTCATTCAAAGAGGTCTTTTAAGTGGTAAACGCTTAATTACATTTTATAACATAATAGGCAGGAAACGTAGCCAGCGTTGTTCCCAAGTTCTTATACATGAATCAGTTAGTTGTATTGTATTTACAAAATACCTGAAGTTCTGTTATACGTATTTATGTACTTTTCGGAATATTTCTTTGTTTTATTTTAGATTTAATACTGAAGATTCCGCCTTAATATATGATCGCAACTTTAACTGAGATGGATATTATTTTCTTCTGCAAATCAGTTGGTATGCAAATAATCGGTGATAATTCATTAGTGTCAAACTCGTAACCATTTATTAGTTAATCTGTTAGGCAAGGAACTGGATCATTGAGTAGGCTCTGAATTGCAATTTACTTGTCTAATAAAATGAATACCTCACCTCTTAATCTTTTATTTACATTTGCATAAATACAGGGTTTTATAAAGTCCCGGACCCATTTTGATATTTAATAACTCATAAAATAATGAAGATATAAACAAACGTATGGCATTTATTGATGGAATAACTTATATATTTTCCTTTTCATGTTTGAATATCTTTACTTTTGTAAATATCGTCTGTGCGTGTGTTTAATTTCAGATAATTTCATTTTCCAGTCTAAATATCTGTACTAAATATCGCCTGCTTATTAATTGCATTTTCTCTCTTTTGTTTTTGGCAACTATTGCAATGTTATGTTTACTTTTGATGTGTTTGTTCTAGTATTTTTTATGTGATGTTTTATTCGACCGGATATTAAGGAGAATGCATACACCACAAGAGAAAGCACAGACTGTATGGTGGTTCATAGAAATAAAATCCATTCGTAGTTCATAGAAACGAAATCTATTTTCCTTTGGGGATTTGTAAAGGACAACGTTTACAGGAGGAGAGTGTCGAACATTGATGACCTAAAAGCCAGAATTACAACCGCAATAGCCTCTGTGGATGCCGACATGCTTGCCGGTACCTGGCGTGAAATTGAATATCGACTTGATATTCTCCGTGTGACGAAGGGGCACACGTGGAAGTTCGCTGAAAAGAGTCATGAAACTTTTTGAGTCTATCTAACCATTTATATTATTAATTTTAATCTATCTTTATTATTTTATGAGTTATTAAACATCAAAATGGGTCCGGGACTTTATAAACACCCTGTATTTTTTTCTACGGAACTGTGTAAGAGTGACTTGTAATCTATTTAGAAGCTGCATCGTTATTATTTCCTAATTTTAAAGATATATTTTTTATTAACTGATAGATTAAGATTTAGACTTCTCAGTGGAATGAGCAGTTGAGTGCACTTAATGGGTAAATATGAGCAACGTTTGTTTTGCTCTTGAAGGAGAGGGACCTAAATTTGATCATCCTCTAAGACGGAAGAATTTTATCTGAAGTCTGTACCATTCCAAAATTTCTTTTAATTGAATTTTATATTCGGTCTATACTATACAATGCTATGGTATCAATATATTGCCCAAGAAACAAAATGTGATTAATAAAGCTTAAAATTGCTTCCTGTTGTACGTGAAATTTAATGCAGAAATGTTTCTGTTTAAACATAACTTTTAATTTAAATAAATGTGCGATAATGATAAAACTGGTACTTAATGTATTTCAAATAACGGAAACTAGATAGCAGTTTTAATTACTCATTTGACAATATATAGCAGAACTGATTACAAGTTAATCAAAGTTTTGCTGTTTCTGCAGGAATTGTTACGTTAGTTAATTAATAAATGAAAATTAAATTTAACAAAATGTACACAAAATCCTTAGCATTCCTATAAAACATTGGTAAGTAAAGAAAGGTTTAGAAAAACAAAAGTATTTTGATTATATGAAACAAATGAATTATTAGATTTTACACTGTTTCTTCTTAAAATATTTCTAATTACCTTTAAGCTATCTGTAAAATATAGGCTTTATTTTTAGAAATACATTGTTTTAATTCTTAGGAAACAAAATAAAAATGTGTTCCCAAACCAAATTTCATATCTAATTTTTAAATGCTCTGTATATTTATACCCCACAACTTAGATAATTTTTCAATTAAAATAAATCTTTGTGTGCCAAATTTAACCGAAATATGGCTCAGGAATACAAAAACGAACAGAAAGTAAACACAAAAATGTAAAACAATTTCTTAAATTAAGCAACATGATGCCTCAAAGGGTTCCAAACTATTAGAAAAGAATTTGCTATAAGATATATTTAACACATGAGGTAAATTCTGTTCGAACCATCTAGATCATATTTGCAAGATTTTTCACGTTGTCAGATTAAACTTATTCCATAAAGAAAAAAAGGATGGATTCGTCATCCTGTAGATTCATCAGGTTATTTTGAATCAGGAGTACATGAAAAATGTGCAATGCTCTCGCCAGGACTCGAACCTGGACCTCTCGCATACGCTCCGAGTGTGCTACCGTTACACCGCGAAGGCATGCTGAAAGGAGAAAGAACATACCTTATAACCCGACATACTTCGTAGGGTCATTTCTGTAGTACCTTATAACCCGTAATAACTTTTAGAATCGAAAGTATGCAACATGAATTTCAATTTGCTGTTGCTTAAAAATACTGCCTGTTTATTCTTTGAAATTCTGAAACAAATATCACAAATATCAACTAGTTTCATTCTTAAAAAATCCAAATAATATATTCTATTCTCTAAGATTGATGTATTGATGAATTAAGTAATGTTCTCGTTGTTTGTTTCCCTTTTCAGATTTGGGGAAAGTTCACGTGGCCACTAATTTATAAGTATGTTTAAATGACAGAACTCTTGATGTATCGAAAGTCTTCAAATCAATTTTCTGTCAAAACCAACTATAGCAATCTACTCCTTCAGAAGCTGTTCCTCTTAACCTACTCACCTTGTTTTTATTTGCTGTACTTGTAGGAGGAGGAATGACATCGGTCAGAAGCGACAGAAAATAGAATTTGATATCTTAATCGATAATTTTTTACGTTCTCTGTGAACAATATGAGAGTGTTTTAAAAGCAGATACGAACCAGCCTTAGTTTGGTGCATATTTTGTTTTGAATAAAACTCCATGGATTTCGACAACCATCAGACACATAATTCGATTTGCCATAATTCGAAATTTTCAATTATACGGACGAGACAGCGTCTCATTTCGTTCAACAAACTGGAGTTTGGAAATGAGTAATGAAATAATGCTAAGCGGTTCTTGCAAACCATAGAACATAAAATGTATGTGTATGCAATTTATTTTCAGAGAAGTAAGACTACCTTGTTACATTGTTTTGTTTTCAGTGTTCCAATGTTATCAGCCAAAATAACGAGAATAAAATATCGCAGTCATGAAGTTATAAAATATAGCATAACGAATAACATGTCACTAAGATTCCCCATTATTTATTTATTGTTTCAGCAGCAACTGTTTTCCCCTTTTGAAAGCCCAGCATCTCCCCATTGTTTTTAAGATGCATGATTTTAGAGTCGACTTTATATGAAGCCATTTCAATGTGATTTTGAAAGCTTTTTATATCAATATTAGCCGACCAGACGGTATAGGGGTGTTATATAGCGATTTTAGTTAAGTTTAGAATTGTGGATTAATATGTAGTTAGTTGCAGTTTATTTGTTAATTAATTATTGAGTGAGTAAAATTATATGCATTAATTTATGTTTTTCTAAATTTTTCTTCACGAGTTGTATTGCTTACGTTATTGAATCAATTATTTTCTAAATTTTTCTTCACTAGTTGTGCCGCTTACGTTATTGAATCAATTATTTTTATACGAGTTAAACAGAGTTCTCATTCTTACGTTACGCGTTCGATAGTAATAGCTTTCGGGAAAAGGAGACAATGGGAAATCGGTTGCTTTCTGCGTAATATTTGAAATTTCAAAATACTTCCTTTTTATTTACATAGATGGAATTTATACCTCTTAGAGAGAAAAAAATTAGCTTTCTTATGAATCTACTTTCATGACTGTACGTCGCCCCGTTGGAGAATTATGACCATTTAATTGCTAAAATTGTTAAATTTCGTGTCTAAAAATTTATTCTGCTAATAGAGTGTTTTTTCGAGCACTTTCGTCCAATGTCGTGTACAGCGTCCGGTCGGGAGGTAGGGTTGTTAAATTCTTTCCCTCACCCCTCTTCCGGTGGCGAAGGGGGGGGCGAGGGTAGAATTTTTTTTGGTGTGTAGAAGGAAAAACTAAGTTTTCGCAGCACTGTTTTGTGTTTGGCGAGATTCGCATACTAATTCACCAAATTTGGTGATTTTCGAAAATTCTGGATTCTGGACGATTAAAATCGGCGTGCAAGGCCATGCTCAGTCTTTTTTGTAAGAAGCACTTGCAGTTTTCTTCCTCTGGAAGAGCCGATGTTGACCCAGGGTGTCCTGTAGTGGACATGTTTACGTCTTGCCCTGAATAGAACGATTGCTGGCTTCATTTGAGGGGGGAGATGAGGAATAAGAAAAAGATGTACGTCTAAAAAGATCGGTTGAACGCCTACATCTCCGCACCTTACCATCCCCGTGTAGGAGTCTAGAATGTTGTTTTTTCTCATTGAATCAATGCGCTAACCCCATAGTGGATGCAACTTGAATCCAGCTTTATCCGGCGTCTTCCTGATCGGTCACTTAGATCCGAGTACTACCATCAACTCGCCAGGATGAGCCTAGACGGAAAAGGGAGGTACCTTTAGGAGATCTGTTATGCTTCACAAACGCTCTTTACCATCATTTGCTTACTGACGGAAGAGACGTGACGATCCGTGAACCCTTCCGAAATTACCATCTTCATATTGTCTGACCCAAGTGTCCAGATTTCTCCTCGGAGTCCCTCGTTCAACATCTGCTAAGGATTGATCGTCAGGAGAGCCTTGTTCAACACCTGCTATGGATTGGTCATCCGGAGAAGAATCTATCCGATGTGTTAATGCTTAATTAAGTTTCAAAAATTCTTCCCTTCAAGTGAGTTCAACCTTTGATTGTTCCTTTCACCGGAAATTTTTAGCACAGCATTCAACCTATCTTCCGTGAACATGTTTCCTAAGTAATAAGGCTAATTAAAATTTTTAAGAGATTTGATTAATTGAAGAAAAATTTTCCAGGTATGAATTATTAAAGTAAGGAGCAATTATATGTATATTTAATTTCCAATTAAATTCTATTTAACTTTTAGTCAAAAGTTTTTCTGCTGGATCTTAAATCCAGGCTGTTTAATTAAGCAACTGCTGCACTATTACTCTATTTAGGACCTTTTAACTTTAACTTGGATTGTAATTAAAATTTATATAAAATGAATTAAGACAGATATTAAATTTGTTAACTTATCTAAATTTTACCTTTTTACTTTAAGTTGTTACTACTTTGGTTGAGAATTAACTTTAA
>KK119255.1:483575-496967 GCA_000611955.2 Stegodyphus mimosarum | reverse complement strand
TATATATATATATATTTGATGCAGAGTATTTTTTTATGATGTCTTGTGTAAATGTTCTTAACACCAGTATTCCTGCTTGGTCTTAGGCGTTGTTCGGGTTAGTTTTGGGGAAAGGTTAAACACAACGCGATGATTGGATTTGGTTTTTGATATTATTGTAGGCAATTTATTTAATTTCAGGTTTCAATTGTAACAGTTAGTAATTTAACTTAGTATTTAACGTCCGGTACCATAAGACCAGAACAGGGGTTAGGGAAACTGGGGGTTGTATCAATAAGCCCGTGATCGAATCTCAGAAAAGGCATGGATGTTTTTAAGCGTATAGTGTCTGAGCGGCACACGGGGAAAAATAAACTGCGCCCATGGCCCAAACAAACCTACTGCCCCAAAACACGGCGAAAAATACTGGCTAACCGAAAATACACGGCGAGTCCGTGTAGCTGATGATAGGGGATGAGGAGTGGAATACTATAGAATCGCCTCTAAGGTGTCCTCTCTCAAAACTGGGGTGGAACTGCATAGTTAGGGCGGTGAGACTATACTTGTACGACTGATGGTGAAGTTCTGGAGTCTCGCCCACTTGTGCTCCTACTTACATGTACCTATACATTCTTTACACCACATCGAATGATCCAGCTCTGCCATTTCAGCAACGAACTTCGACAGATGAAGAGCTACTCTCCTGGGTAAATCGAATTGGAATTGTCTCTTACGCATCGTGCAAGATACCCAGCCAAATTATGCCTCACAAACAGATATATAATTCCTCTACAACTACAACGAATAATTGCTATACTTCTACAAATTTCCTTTTAATTCGCCCGAATTATGCCATACTCATAAAAAGATTTGTTTAAAAATTTATTTCATCTGCTACACACAGGGTAGGGCTCCGCTCAGACACCCGCAACGTGATTTCGTCACCTAAGTCTGTACCTACATAATTACACATATTACAACATTTTAAATTAGCTTTATCATAAACTTTGAAGAGTTTATGATAAAGCTAATTTTCAAAATGTTGCAATTTGTATAATTTTGCGAAGACTGTATAAAATTTCAGAAAATTAGGTATTTACTTATAACCTGTAAATCATGTTTCTTTTCTTTCTTTACCTCAAAGAATGTATTAAATTGAATTTTTGTATAATTTAAAATAAAATTTTAATTTAAAATTAATCTTCACATGAGAATGGATACGATTGGTGGGTACAGAAGAATTTGGAAATGAAAGCCAGTTCTTTGATACGTTGATAGATGAAAATATCTGATATCTGAATACCTGCTTTCGAGGTAAAACTGATTGAAAATACCCATATTGAGTATTTCTACATATAAGTCATTCCTTCTTCTGAGTGTTTTGCAGGTCAGTAAAAATACATGCTTCCAAAAATTAGAATAAAAGATAGTTTTCTCCCTTAGATTTTAAAATTTATCATTTCAGATGAAGTATCTGTATTTGCAGATAATTAAAACGTAAATATGCATTGATTCTTTTCATACGTTTTGCTTTACTCTTTCAATAACTGGAAAAATATATTGTACAATCACGGAAAATAAAATCGTTGACTATCTGACTTTATGATAAAGGTTTCAAAAATATATTTAGGAAAAAAAAAACTTTTTTTCTTACGTTAAGTTATTTTATAGAATTAAACTGGAGTTGTTTTATATTTAGAAATTTAAAAACTTCGCTAATGCCAAATTATCCTATGAGTTATGAAATCGTAGATACTGGAAATTGTGCTAATCACACATACTTAAGAAAGTGTGCGTAGCATTTGAACAGAAGTAAATGTGCTTTTTCTTGTTAATAGTAAAATCATGCGAAATGAAGCCCTTAAATAATATTGTTTTTATAGATGACCTTATAAATAACCTTATATAGAAGAAAATGATGCCGTCCCTATTTTCCAAATAAAAAAAAGTATTGAAATTATTATTTGGTTTCAGTTGTCAACGTAATAATTAATTGGTGTCAAACAGGTTTCGGTTTACAGGAAACTCCAGTAAACTTATGTTTCATATTATTCCAGACATGCGACTTAAAAATTTTCGTGCATATCTTTAAAATATAAAATAAAAAGCAGTTATAATAAAACCATTATTAATTTAATTTCGAGACAATGAAGGGAAATAATGTTCAGAGACCTGTGTTAAAGAAAACAGTGTATTTCATAACGAAAACTAGCGATCTAAATATATTTAAGACTCTGAGTCTTGCTATATTTAAGATGATGAGTCTCACGATATTTAAGACGATGAGTATAGTAATTATATATATTACTCACTAAGACAATAAGTAATGAAATATATATTTAGATTTTATTTTGAAGTGCTTAAGCTGATTAAAATATTTGCCATTAAAATGATCTTTTTGCTGAAAGAGCTCCTTGAAAGACGTTCCATAGCTACAGAAAATATAAAAAAGCAATAAAATTTGAAACATTTTTTTTCAGCATATCATGTGAAAATTTCTTGATATTTTAAGTGAAATTTCCCTATTAATTTTAGTGGACTAGCACCCTCGTTGACAATATGTTAGACCACGACTTTTCGTAATGGAATAGCAATTATTTACATGATACTCTGACTCCTCTCGACTGATTTTTTTTAATAAATTGCGATGTTTTCCAGGAATTAATGCAGTCATACTTGCACATTTCTTCAACTTCATCCATAATACATTGTTCTAAAATAGGTAAATGCAATAAAAATAAAAATTATATAAATTTCTCTTCCTACCATTTGTATACTATTTTTGACTTCATATTTAAAAGGAAACAAAAATTTAAATGAGAAATTCTTAAGTTTACTTTATGTAAAATGTATTTCAAAATAGCATTCTTATCAGAAATGATTAATTCCAAACAAGTCATATCCTTTTTAGGTCCTTGTACAAAGTAAAGGAAGTACTGTAATCACGAAAAATTCCGAGTGCTGTATTTCAGCGAAAATATCCATTTTGACAGCTATCGAATGTAATTTAACGATGTTTTTGCCTGACATCTGTACGTAAGGGCAGAATAAAAGACTCTTCTTCCCCGAACGAATTATAAAACTGATTTAAAATAGATTCAGAAGAGATTCTTTCCGTGGCGTCTGTACGTATGGACGTACGTATTTAGCTCCCATAACTCAAAAATGAGTAGTCTCAGTACGATGAAATTTTGTATATAGGGTTGCTATAATAGGTAGTTGTGAACCTCTCTTTTAGGTTGAATCGGCCGCAACAAAAGCGCATATATGTAAGATATATATTTAAAAAAAATAGCTGTTTTTAAAAAAAAAGCATCATCAAAAATCCTACTTGGCTTCAGGATCTATTTCTTGTTATTGAACAAGTTAATTGTATGATATTATTTTCTTAATTAATGGCATAAATGCCAGTTATTTTCCTTTAGAAAATCTTGGTTAGAAATATCCCTTTTGAAAGGCAAGTAACCTTAATATGCTTTGGGCGTTCAAGGTAATTAAAATCCATTGAGACATAACTGTAAATACTATCAAGTGTCATTACCTATGACGTATTTAACCAAATCCTATTTCTTTTCTTCTATTTTAACTTAGAGTACTCCATAACATTTCTATATTGCCCATTTTGTGGGAATATTACATGTGTTTATAAAGCTTTAGACAAGTCTTATTCAAATGATTCAAGAAGTCTTATTCAAAAGATAAACCCTATTTATAATGCCGATGCTCATTTTCTAAAATACCTCCTTTCTTAAATACCTGCCGCTACAGTCTTCCTTATTTGACTGTATGCGGTAATGTAAATGAAGGTAAAACATTCGTGCTAGAACTGTAATTCAGTTTCTATAGCAACGAGACTGGCTTCAATATCCTAAAGCAGTATATGATTTCTGGACAAATTTAACACAGTTAAGCACCTATTCCCATTTCAGATTTAATCTAAAATGCTAAAATATGGGTTAATTGTGCGATGTTATTCACATTTCATGTTTCCTACTAAACTATAATTTAGTTCTACTGCCACCAGTTAGTAAATAATCATTTAATGGAAGGTATGTAGCATTAATGGTGTTTTGATTTAACGTTATTACATCTCCTTAGCTTATAGTCTTATGTTAAATTCGGCATATTAAATAATGATTATTGTGAAATAATTGAAAAAGGTAAAAGGAGAAATTAATTTCTTTAACAAAAATCTCTTAGGAGTTTTAGTTTTTAAGTATTTTTACATTCAAATGTTAATAAATGGAACTGATCAGGCAATTAAATTCTATGGCAGGATCTTCCGAAATTAATTTAGTGATTTGTATTTGGGATTACAGAACTTGTTTTGAAGATTAAGTATTAATTACAGGAATATTTATAAACAATTTCAGAATTGAAGATTATACAAAGCATTCGAAAAAAGGCTTTTATTATTGTTATTATAATTATTTACGTATTACACCCTTAGAAAATATACGGAAGAGAGGGATGCCTAGTGGATGATTTTCTAAGGGAAACTGGCTCGTATTAACACGTTACACGTAGGGAAAACCACGAAAAGCTCTACAGCCAGCCCTACAGTCGGAGGTTAGAATCCGTTCGCGGGATTCTAACCTCCGACCGAAGTACCAGTGTTCAGGAACTTTACCGCTTGACCACTTGGTGGGTCGAAAAAGAGCTTACAGCCATTATTTCCTTAAACATTGGCTGAGAGATAAATATCGAATTTTAATCCTAAATACTTTAAAATATGGTGAAGACATTTTAAAAATGGTTTCAATAATTTGAGCGGAAAGATTTTAAAGATTAAAATCCAGTATTTTTGTATGTTTTCTGTCAAGCAAAAGTTTCAATCAGTAAATTTTAATCAGTTAAAATTTTTTTTACAAATTTCACGCATCTATGTGCAAAATTATTGTATAAATATGTGCAAAATACAATTCATTTAAATATTTTCGAAGATGTAATAATGAATTATGTTATTTTAATTGCGGAGAGATCACTCATTAAAACGATCAACTTTTGTGTTGTGTCGCTCTGTTTGGTATGCTGGTAGGGAAGACAGCTGCTATAGCGTTGGTCCCGAGCCTTGAATCTCGAAAAAAGCTTAGATGATTGTAAATATATACTGATTTCGGTTATATGGAACAATTAATGAATTATCCAGCCGAGAGTTTTCTGCACAGTGGGAAAGACTGGTTAAACGCCTTTAAATTAGTCTTCCAGTGGCTTCTCCATCAAAATTGGGTCTGAGCTTGCCTAGTTCTTACATGAGGTGTCCAATGCCTTTGCCAAAGACAGATGCAACACCGTCCTTTTTTACGACGTGATTAATTCGTAGGGTTTATAGAGACTAAATTCAAATAAACTACATTAGTCGTAGCTTTTTGGAGGAAGAGGACATTTCTGATTAAATGTATTCTCAAATGTATTATATTTCGCCAGAAATGACATGTAAAGTGATCCAAGTTAGTCAATTCGATCTCGAATATCATTTCAGATTTTGTATCAAAGGCATGGAAGTTTGTTCTACTTGGAAGCATTAATGAGTAAAGAATATTTTACTAAGTAGCGTTTTATTCAAAGGGCCATAAGAAAAATATATTTTATTTTCACAGAGACTTACTTCCCATCTGAAAGGGATTGTTTTAAAAAATTTTCTAATTGGAATATCATGTTACCAATGTTCAGGATTAAAACCTGTAGCCACGTTTTTGAATACATTGTATGACCTCAGTCTTAATGCCTCCTGTACTACATCTTTTTGAGAAAAAAACATTATTTTCTAAGCATCATATCTGGAGAGATAATAAACACAGTATACAGAAGTTACTCTTGTATGTCTTTGTGTCACAATACGCGAAGATTATCTTTTCTCTCATGGTCATAATACGAAAGGATTACGTTTCTGCTGTAAGGGAACCTTAAGTAATACTTTCCTACTGCGCTTTCATTATGAACATATATAGAAAAATGATTTATATTTCTGTCCTTTACTAAAAAATTACTAAAGCTCCAATACAGCCAACCCATTAAACCACAAAGTGAACTCATGCGGAAATCGTTTAAATCGAATGACATTATTCACGTGAATTATAATCTGTAAATAAATTCTTGCTGGTTCAGCCATGGTAATGTGCTCACGGTTGTCATAAACAGGCAGTTCATGCCATGATACTTTCTAGATATTAAACAGGCTGTACACTGCGTTTATTTGGTTTTAGAATCACGAGCATGATTTCCATTAGACTTCGTTCACGAAGACAGTCCTTCATCTAACTCTCAAATATGTGGTCATAATCATGGCAAACCCTTATTGTAATGTGGAGAAATGTAAGTAATTTGACGAAGCAATACAGTTAAGGGAAATTTTTATGAAATACACTATTGCTGATGTTTTTCTTGTTACCCTTCTGATGCCTTCATATCTAGAGACACCTTATGCTTAAGGTACGGGGTTGAATTTCAATGTTCACAGATATGAAGCATCATTGAAGAAGCACACATCCACGCATTAGCGAGGACCAACTTGAGGGAAGAATGAAAGAAACATCTTTTCATACCAGGTTCCAGCAGCCTCTCTACAGACTTCCATTTCAAACATTTTAACATCTCCTATTCTAAAATAAGCTTTATTAATCAGTAATGTTAATGTTTTCATGGTATTTTAACCTTATTCTTAACTTCCCAAAGGATTATCCTACACTCACATTTCATTGGTTTCAAAAATCCATTAGAAAGATTCAGCAAATATTAAAACAAGATATATGAAAGTATGTTACTGAATTCCTTCGGATTTTAAGTAGTATATTTATTTTACACGAAAATAAAATTACTGGTAACTTATTTTTAAAAATAACAAGAAATAAAATATGCTATAGAACATTTTATGCAAAAACAAAATTTATTTTTTTGTAACTTACAAAATTTTATATCGACTAGACAGATATGATTTCTTGTTACTTCAATAAACAGTACTTCGTCCTAATGTTTTCAAATCCCTTTCAGTATTCAATACTTTCAATATCTAGGGTTTATTTTATTAAGAAGATTGATTGTATACAGCGTGAAACTAACTATTTCAACAATGCGTTTGCTATAAAAATATCATTTCCTTGTAGAATCCGCATCGTATGATACTATTTTGCACTGAGAAGTGATCAGCTTTGATCGTAAATAGTTGTAACTGTCCTTTCATTTCATGCTTCAAAGACTTTCTGCTGACCAATGTACAATATTCTTGGTATATATAGTCACAAATATCGCACTGAAGTTATATATAAACGAAAATAATATGTCAAAAATACTTTCGTATAGAATACTTATAAGAGCAGCATCTGCAGTGACGAGGTTGCCAGGATGCAACTATTGTCAACAAAAAGAGAGAAAGAAAAATGATACTTTATTCTAAGCCATATGAGAAATTGACCATTCTATTTTCCCAGTTAGTGTGAAAAAGTAAACAGAAGATATAACTTGAAGCATTCCTCTTGTTTGGAATAAGAGCTTATTCCACAAAAATCACGCTGTGTACATCCACTTGGCAAAACAAAAGCAGGGAAAACTCGTTGTCTGAGTTACAACAAATGGTGAATTCTTCTTCCTCTGGCGCTCTTCCAAGGCCATTTCATTTGGAATCTCGGCTATGATGGTAACCCACTTTCGGCTTAAGGGCGCAAAATATTTTGTTTCTGGAGATATATGATGATCGACGCTTGGGTTTCTAGAAAACACTTTATGGTTAAGCTGCTATTTTTTTACCATAACAGTCTAAAATGTCTGGCAGAGATTTCAGGAAATATATCACTATAACGGTGAATAGCACAATGTGGGAAATGTCAAACTGATAAAGCATGGAATACAAAAAGACATTTTAAACCCCCACAGCAAAACGGGAGATTAGTCTAAGTTTCAATTTTGGCATACAGTTCGTATTTTACGGAAATTCAGGATGGAGATATATCTGACACCGATATGATGACTTAAGCTAAATGTACATTGGTTAATCCTCATGAAGATAGGAAAGCTTAGAAAATAAGAATAAAAGATGGTCA
This sequence comes from Stegodyphus mimosarum, assembly GCA_000611955.2. NCBI lineage: Eukaryota > Metazoa > Arthropoda > Arachnida > Araneae > Eresidae > Stegodyphus > Stegodyphus mimosarum. The sequence continues at coordinate 488,952 of KK119255.1, read as the reverse complement.
TAATAATACTGCCAAGTTATTTTTTTTAAATTATTCTAGATACGTTTTTGCAAATCTTGGAAATATAAAAAAGAAATTCAATACCAGTTTTTAATTTTGAAGATAAAAATAATGTATTGTTTAATGGCTGTAAAATTTGCATAATTTTTTTAATTCTTTATATGTTTATATGTGTTTCTTATATATTACTTATATATATATATATGTGTGTAAGACATAAGAAAATACGTAAATTGCTTTAAAATCTAATTGGCGGTCTCAAAATTAATATTCTAAATCTGGTGATCTCCCCTTAAATTCCTCTGCTCTACCGAATGCGAGATTTTTCTACGTTACGTAACGCTGCTTGAAAACTGCAACCAAAACTAATGCTAACCAATCATAGCTTGTCTCTAGAATCGCACCTACTCTGGTATAAATACTCTGGCGAGCTAAGTACGTCACCTTCCTTTCCTAGCTTCTACGTTGCTAATAGCTTATATTCTACGTTGCTAGCTTTTCTTCGCCGTCTAGAAAAGGATTGCTTCTAATGCGCCTGGAAATAAAAATGGTAATTAGCTGAACTTAGATTATGTCAACATCTTCTTCCATCTTTCCCCTCGACTATTGAAAGCTGAAAAAAGTAACAGTGTTAACTGCGTATCAAAATATCCATCACCGGTCACTCCCACGACTGCAAACTCATTCCTTTTCTGCGCTTCGAAATTATGACATGTCAAGGGCTTAGGGTTCAGTGATAAGAGAGCACCGTGAAATTGTAGTAACTTCGATAAAAATAGTTTGGATAATTCTGAATATGATAACCATATTTTGAAAATTTCTTTTATTAAAATAAAGTATCCATTTTAAAATTTTTTACAGTCTGAAATTTAGCTTAATATTCAACATTCTTTCAGTACAAATGTTTCACTTTTATCATATTCATCATACATATTTCATTTTTATTGGTCAATGATAGAAACTGCCTCTTAATTTGCTGTTAATGTTTGATTTCTTTTATACAAGTTTCCTCCTGAGATTAAGCTTACCAATATAAATGACTGTTTCCAGATACATTTGTAACAACGATTGTTTATCGACACATAGGATTAAGTAGATCACTTAATTTCATTGTGAATTTATGATTAATGCTCATTTTGTAATTATATTAGATGTTTATTGCATTTGAGGGAATGTAATGTTCGTTATTAACTGTTTCATTCCAAGAGATATTGGACATCAATTATTTATTATATATCTGAAATTACGTAGTATTACCATGCCTGCTCTATAAGCGGTATTCTCACGCAAGCGGTCTTTGAAGCGTTATTTGAGTACTTAAATGCGTTGATGCGTACTCTCAAGCGAGATCGTGTGTTTAAGAGGATTTACAAGAGCTGAGTTTCGAATGAACGATCATAATTAAGGTCAAAGTAAGACTGATGATTTTAATATGCAGAATTTAAAATTAGTCATATGTGTTATTCTAGAAAACTGTCCGTTGAACAATCAGAACATCAGAATTGTACTTCGATAATGAAAACATGCACTGAAAAAATTAATTGCCGTAGAATTTTAGGCTGAATTTGATTTGCAATATCTGAATATAAGCCATATGCACAGTACCTACTTATATATCTATTTATGCATTACAAGGATTAAGTACTGAAAGTTTGTGTTTTACAAACATTAGAAAATCTTCATACTACAGTACTGAATTTACTGAAATTTTATTGGAATGTTACATATTACTGGGAGGCCTTCAATTTTTTATTTTGATATTTACGAGGAAAGGCATTGGATCTTCCCGTTACAAACGAAGCACGAAATTTGCAGAGATGAACACGAAAGTAAACTAAATAACAGGTACAACGTGTGACACTTCTCAATCTAGGACAAGAAGTAAAATCAGAGGTGTACGCTTTCTCATTTACAGCCATAGGCATACAATCGTAATGTATCTGTGTAGCATGAGGCACCCCAGCAGCAACACAGATTAGCATCCCGTCATAATATTGCGCATATCATACACATAGTTTACTTTACGACTTGGTAACATGGAGAGAGAAGATAATGAGCGCAAAGATGATGTATTATGGCATTATGTTCAGAGGTAGGAGTGTTGCTATATCAAAGTTTTATACAATCACAAAATAGCGAATACACCAAGTGAAAAATGGTAGCAAAAAATAAGCTTGTTTGGAGCTCCTATAATTTCAGTTTTTTAACCTAAATTATAGAAGCTCCAAACAAGCTTATTTTTGCAACCTAAATTATAAAAGCTCCAAACAAGCTTATTATATGCCCCCTAAATTATACGAGTTCCAAACAAGCTTAAGTTTTGCCTCCTAAATTATAGGAGCTCCAAACAAGCTTATTTTTACAACCTAAATTATACAAGCTCCAAACAAGCTTATCTTTTGCCCCCTAAATTATAGGAGCTCCAAACAAGCTTATTTTTTGCCCCCTAAATTATAGGAGTTCCAAACAAGCTTATTTTTTGCCCCCTAAATTACAGGAGCTCCGAATAAGCTTATTTTTTACAACATAAATTTTACAAGCTCCAAACAAGCTTATCTTTTGCCCCCTAAATTATAGAAGCTCCAAACAAGCTTATTTTTTGCCCCCTAAATTATAGGAGCTCCAAACAAGCTTATTTTTTACAACCTAAATTATAGGAGTTCCAAACAAGCTTATTTTTTGCCCCCTAAATTATAGGAGCTCCGAATAAGCTTATTTTTTACAACATAAATTATAGAAGCTCCAAACAAGCTTATCTTTTGCCCCCTAAATTATAGAAGCTCCAAACAAGCTTTTTTTTGCCCCCTAAATTATAGGAGCTCCAAACAAGCTTATTTTTTGCTACCGTTTTCCACGTGGTATGTTCGCCACTTTATGATTATATGAGTTTCGGTAAATGTTGCCCAATTTTTTAAGTAAGGTTTATGTTTAAAACCACAGTTGAAATGGTCTCTAGTCTTTAATTCTCAATGATGTGTGAGTTCCATACTACGCACCTTCTAATATTTGAGGTATGTATGCTGGTTAATTAAAACCAGTGTCCGTGCTCCAGTGTGTTTCAAACGCCGTGATAATTTACCAAACTCTGATAAGTGTCGTCTGGTATTTTCTGGAAACTGTTACTGAGGACTTTTATTGCTCTGATTAGCTATAAAACTCCATAGAAGGCGCTTTTCAGCGTATATCTAAGTTACCTCACTTGATGAGCACTTCTGCTACATATATAACTTCTTTTGTTGGGAAAATTAGTAACCAGGTTAAAAATAGTAATTATTATATTTCCTAAACTATAACTCAGACAGACCGCACTATGTACTATCCCAGATTCAAACGGATTTTTAAAACGTGATTCTGTACGTGTAATATAAGCAATATTTAGGTACAAAAAAGAATGCAAAACGTGCATATGTATTCAAAATATTCATTTTAATATTTCCTGTAAATTATCCAAGCTGCTTGCAAATAATTCGAATACATATTATTTATATAAACATGGATTGTTTCACAAGACAATGTTCAGATTTCTGTCCAGTACCTTAGGAAATTATCAGTAAGATTTCACACATTCTACTGACAGTAAGTTTAATGTTCTTTTGGTAAGACAAAATGAGCACTTACAGAAATTTCAAATAAGGTAAATATTTAATAAAGATGTTGCTAATGCATACAGTTTAAGAGTTTTACCCAGAAAAAGCTACAGGTTGCTATTGAGGTGCCTTCAAACGTCATGTAGGATATTCTGCGATCCAACATTAAAGATTTTTCATAGTTCTTTAATTTTAGCAGTAAGTTAGTTTTCATAGTATTTAAAGTTGGCATGACGATACATCATGATTAAAATAACATGAAGAGGTTATATCCCAACTGCTCGCACATTAGAGCCAAAATCAAAACGAAGCTAAGCAATGAAACTCAGTCTTTTCTTAAGTTGAGGTAAACGGGATCATTTTCATACCTAAAAGTTTAACATTTCGGAAAGTTAGTCGAATAAGAGTTACACGATGTAGCTGGATACTCATGCAAAAACTACGTATCAGGCTAGGATCTGGAGCACAGAACAATTTAAGCTGGAATCAAAACGAAGATAATAGATGAGTGTATAGCATATTTCTCCCGCTTTCTTAGAATGCCTTTGTGGTGCAATAGTCAGCACACTCGGCGCGTATGCGAGGGCATTGCTCATTTTTCATGACTCCTGCTTCAAAAAATCATAAAGTCTCTACAGTGGTGCCCGACCTAAAACCGGTGGTGGATCATGATTCTCCACCACCAGGATTTGGCGACTGGGTACCCTAATCTCTAGTCGCCCTTTAAAAGGAGGAATATATAAAGTATTTCTCCCGCTTTCCTAGCATTCCTTCGTGATGTAATGGCCAGCACACTCGGAGCGTATTCGAGAGGTCTGAGATTAGAATCCCGGCGGGGCATTGCTCATTTTTCACGTATCCTGCTTCTAGTAACCTAATGACTCTACAAGTGTACGCGAATTTTACATTAGTCAGCAATATGCACTAATCGCTGAAGTTGGTCAGTTCTTTCCTTTGCTTTCTGCAGCCATTAAGCAGTTGTACTCAAGGAATAGGTCCGTTACCTGATAGCTAACTGGAGATTGGTGTCCCTTTCACTTATGCGTCTACCTCCAATTTTAGCCACACGAGCCACCAGAAAATTATTAAGATTTTTTTATACCGAAACGAAAAGCAAATCCATCAACTAGTTCTCCACACTCATCTCTTCTAACTCATTTTGTTTTAATTTTTCGTAGTCTAGTCTCTTCTTCTCGTTAGCCCTCTGTAATTTCTTTATCTCAAAGAAAAACCACATCAATCAGACCACCACCCTAATCTTGTTTCTTTTAATTTTTTCATCTTCCCCTTTTCCAGAAGCTTTTCGATACATTTAAGACTTTCTTAATTATTGATAAAAGCTGACATTTAATGTAATCAAGTTTCCCGTCTACTTTCATTCACTGGTAGTAAACTATCTTAAAACACCTGAAAACCAATCAGAAAAACCAAACCATCCTTCGAAAAAGAGTGAAAATTGACACAATTTCTATTACCAACTCTCACCATGTTCGTAGGCAATTCGCACAATAGCTCTAGTCGATGCAATGCAAAGGAAAATTTTTTCAAAACCTCGGTCTTTCTTCCGCATCGGAGAAGAGTCTTTCGTATATTTTATACATTTTCTCGGATTTCCGATCCGCTAGCTATTTGCACTGTTCAAAACGAATCTGCAGAAAGCAGTATATTTCTTTTGGAGCAACGAAAATTCATTACCACAGATATCTGAAGAAATTATGAAACGATTTACTGATTATTACCTTAGGAAAATAAGGAACTCTCTAACTTTCAAAATAGGAAAACGAAAGGAA
>KK119255.1:425976-480167 GCA_000611955.2 Stegodyphus mimosarum | reverse complement strand
CATTATGCCATTCATATAATTCATATAATTCATATTCATATATATATATATATCAGAAATTTTTATTATTAAACAAATTATCCCAATTTTATTTCCGCGCAATATGCTGCTGAAAATTAATCAATTATAGACAAAAGGTAAGAAATTTAGAACCAAATCCCCAAAGACCCGAAAGAAATTAAATTAAAAGCCAGTACATTTTAAAATTCTGTATAAATATATAAATAATCAGCAAATAATGAGAAGATTTCAGATACGTTAAATAGAAAAATTACAGAAATGTGAAATACAAAAATTACAAAACTATGTGGTAACATGAATGGAATTAAAATCTGATTCAACTCATTTTGAACACCTCACGACGCGGAGGAAATTCCAAAATGATATAAAGGTATATAAAAATATAACCTTCCTAACCCCAAAATAAACCTATTTGTAAAAACTTCAAATGTCAAATAAAGTGAAAGAAATTAATGAGACGTATTTTACTAAGTTTAAGACTCAAATTAAATATACTTAGAAATACGAAATATAGTATATTTAAGAATATATACTTCGTCTTTCGTATTACGTGTACGAAATATATATTTCGTATTTATATATTGAGTCTTAAACTGAGTAAAACGTTTCTCATTAATTTCCTTCTCATTATTGCACATTTGAATCTTCTCATTCATCGAGACTGATAGTTGAGTTTCTTGAACAAAAATACATCAAATTGATATAACATTCATCCTGTTCACACAGTCTAGCTATATGTGACATTTGACTAGTTTTTAATCTAAAACTTTTATCTAAAAACAAAAAAGTCTTTACATGGACGTCATTATCATTCCAAAGATGAAACTGATGAGGCTATAAATGCATTTTTTCATCGGCTCCAAGAAATGAATGGTTTGATGTATGCAATCTTTGGAAACTTCGCCTACAGAAGTGTATTGGTGCTAGAAAAAACTACTTTGAAGATTATTAAAATTACTTAAGTATAACTTTAAAAACTTATATGTATCTGAAAACTTAAGAATGACGCCCGTAGTCAATGCTGCGATATAAGAAATTAGAAAGTTTTCAGTTTTAAGGAAATGACAGTACATGTCACTTCATCAAGAAATTTGACTCCTATTACATTTATAATATCTCTGCAGTAAAATGCTTCCTTACTTGAATGAATACTTCCTTACTTCCTTAATTATAACTCCCTTACTCAATTAAAAATAGTAATATTTTTAATTGCATTATTTACTATGTTTGCTGTACACATTGAGATAATAGTATTTTGCTATCTGTAACATTATGGTATATCAATCATACCATTATTTTGATACTTACGTAGAACAGTTATTGAGCAATCAAGTAAGGAATTATTAATATTATGTTATGTATAAATCATTCTATTGTATTAAGAGAATAACGCAATTTCCAAAGATATCAAGAAAAAACCAGCGATGATTTTATTATTAGTAATATTTTGCTATAATCGTGCTATATATTTTAAGGAATAAACATTTTTGACTTTACAGTGCCGAATCTAAGAAACACTTAATTTAAAAAGCACAATAAAATTAACGCTTAAGAACATATATAATTTATTGAAAATGAGTGAGTAAACTGCTTTTTTATATTTATTTTATTGAAAAGAACTTGTCACTGAAAATTTTACAGTTAAATACAGATTTCCAATAGCATAAAAATACACAGGAACCAAAAAATGTTTCTTGCTTCAACTTATTCTTTGATTAAGGAAATATAAAAATGCCGAATGATTTTCAAAACATGGTTTTGAGTAAACTTTTGCTCTGACATTTCCATTTTAAAGACAATTTTCTCAAGTGCTTATATATGTGTGATCGAATGGCTTGCAGTTTCTTGATATTACTTCTTTTGTAATTAAAACATAGGTTTGTTAAAAACAATATAAGGGTTTCGTTCTGAAGGTTGCGTTTTTTCGCATTTTCATCAGAGATAGCTACCAAATCTGTTACTTTAATTTTTCCTTTGCAATTACTTCTGCAATGTATATTTCTTTGTTCTTTTGCGCAAATATGGGAAGTTGATAATAATTTGTAACAATAATTTTTGCAATAATTATTTTTAATTAATGCATAAATAAATATAAATATTTACAATAAATGGTTACAATATTCATGGGCTGTATTTAAAAAAAACTTAAGTGCAATTTTGCGTCGCAATTTCCAAGAAAGAACGTACTTTCTCAAAGTATCAAACTGCACTTAGCAGTATTACGTTATCTAATGAAAAAATGGCGAAAGTTACCAATTTTTATAGTTGATTTGATTTACGGCTTATAATCTTCTGAAATTACTATATTTTTATCAACATTGTACAAAGATCATGACGAAATCTTAATCGTAAGATATTAATTTGATAAGAGCCAGAATTAATTTTTACTGCATTTTTGAAAGTTCGCCATTGTACTCATAATCTGTTGCTTCCGAAAAACCTTCTTAATAAACTGCATTTAAAAGTTCTTATTTTTTCCTAGATCTTTAAATAAAACCTACTTTTCCAATCAGATCTATCTGTCATCCGTTGTAATTGTGTTTTTCAAATTTTTCCATACAAATGTTTCATAAAGGCGCCTGCAAATGATCTTCGTCTGAAATCGGAGTTTTGCTTTAACTGATGGACGCGACACTTGAAGTTTTTATCAAGCTCAAAAGCTTGGTTATTTTGAAAATAGTTTTAGAGAAATTTTCAATGTATTTGTCTTATGTCTCTTGGTCGAAAAATTTATTTTAAAGAATTTTTGACATATTTTTGAATAATCCTAACCTCACTACAGTTTTTAGGATAGAGTTAGTTTTTACTCTTGGTTTCCTTAAAAGCGGTAGATCAGATCAGATTCTTTTGCTTAATATGTGATAAAAAATGCACTTTTTATATACGTTAAGAGAGATTTTTTGCGACATTTTATAACAACAGAATATGAGTAGCCTTTCAGTTGAAAATCTTTCCTTCAAGCCTTTTGTCTGTTTGGATGGCAATGTTTCTTAAATTTTTAAATCATACATTAAACAAGCCTTTAATGCAATGCGGAAATAATGCTGCAGCTAAATAGCTTAGGTATATTTAATGTTACAAAAATATAATCTGTTAGATAGATCCGTTAGATTGTTATTAAAACCAGTTGTATTTTCTTTTAATGCTGCTAATTTCTTTGCTTTCTCTGTCACACATATTACCAGCTGCATAATGATAATTTATGTTTCTAATCTCTGTCATCTTTTAATTAGAGCTTTTCATATAACATTACTGACGAGTACTTATGACGAGTACTTACTATATTACATGATAAAAAAGCGTTTTGTTAAACAGTATAAGTTATCAAATAAAGAATATTAAAATCGTATCGTTTGTGGAACTAGCTTAGACTCGTACATTTTAGTTTAATGCTTTGAAGTTAAATATGTCTCTTTTGCATTTGCACCTGATATCTTAGCATGAGATTTTGTACATTTAAAGTTAATTTGCACAGGTGCTGTTTCGACATGGTGCGTGTGTGTGTTATATTCTTTCAATTAACTCTAGAATAATTGAAATAAATAATTTTATATAATATCAAAAAATGATTTTTCATATAAACATTTCCGTTGGCAGCTGTTTTACTCCCATATACTATATAACACACTACTATGAGTATAAACAATCTTGTTTTCCTTAAATTGGATTTCTGAAAATAATGCATTTCAGTTGTATATTAAAGTAATTTGTCATTCATCTGTTAAAAATTTTCAAACATCTTTTTTTATTTTTTAGTTATGCCATTTAGCTCTTTTAATATTCTTTCTTGAAAAGTACCCTCAGCATACTGAGTGCATACGTATGCATACGACATCTTATATAAACACGTTTGCCCCTGAAAATTTATTCAAAACTTCACGTCAAACTTAAACGTCGTCTACGTGAAATTCGTGCATATTTAAACTAATATTTGTGCAGCCCAAATTAACAACGTATTACAAAAATTAACCAGATTTCTTAAGCGTATTTAAAGTTAATACTAGTAAGGTGTTAAGAATATAAAATTAACTGAAATTACAATAGCTAGTTCCTAATGTTCATATAATGCTGGTTAAAGCAGAATAATTCTGCATTATTTCAGGTGCTGTGCATTTGAAATAACAACACATAATTAAGCATGGATAGAATTTTCTGGTGAAATGTCATATATTGATGCATGAAATTTCTTCAATTACCTTATTAATTTATTTATTCATAGAGATGGAATCAGGTGATTATTGAATTTGTATGGTTTTTTTATTGAAAACTTTTTATTGCAGTTTTGTTTAAATGTACACTGCGCCAAAAAAAGAAGGGAACATTTCTATATCTCCCGCTCTACTGGGCCCATTGACGAAATGCAAATTGCGTTTTTCATGTCTCGAAAACGCGACTTAGGATATATATTAGATTTATATCATATACAGCATTGTCCTAACATACGTATTTTAACACAAAATCGGTCTTTTTCTGAGATAACGTACAACGTTTTTCCATGTTTCGATTCTACGATTCAAATTATGCCTAGGTATTAAATTTTGTAATATTTGGTGAGAAATGTATGAAGAAATTAAAAAAATTATCTTGGCGGATTTTTTTCACTTTGCGCCAAGGAATAATTCACTTTGCCAAATACTTAATTTATAGCAACTTATTTCCCTTTCCTTTTTTTAATTGTCCACGTGCGGAAAAAAGTCATCGTTCATACTTTCAAATAATATTAACAGAGTGTTTAAACCACATTTTGTTACTATCGCTTATAATAAATACGTCAGATTTCAAAACGCGCCAAAGTGTAAATTTACGTATATCTTAGAAAATTTTGAATAAAAGGCTGTAATTTTTTGCAGGTATGCTTAAAAATAATTAAAAATTATAAAAATTATTATAAAAACAAAAGTTTTAAAAATCAATCATAAAAACTGCGGAATTTTATTGAAATGAACCTAATTTTCGAAATATGAAAGGAAGAATCAAATGCGTTTAATAAAAAAGAAATATTAATAAATATATACCAAATTCAATTAACATTGAGGAGCTAAAATTTTAAGAGCTAATTTTGTAAAAACTACTCTTGCAATTTTTACAAAACTTAGCAGTTTGGTATAATTTGAGTCGTAGAATCAAAATATGGAAAACCATTGACATGTCATTTCAGAAACAGTCTGATTTGGTGTCAAAAGACCCATATTAGGACACTGCTATATATATATATCCAAAAGATATCCTAAATCGCGCTTTCGAGAATCGCGCTTTTTTTAGAAATGAAAAACACAAGTTCAATTTCGTCGATCAGCCCAATAGAACGGAAGGTATAGAACTGGCTTTTTTTTTCTTGTGCGGAGTGTAGATTACTATATGCTTTATAGGAATATTTTAGACTTTTATTCTGACTGTAGGGATGAAAAAAAATAATACTTATTATCCATATGGCCTACTTTAAATTCCAAATGATTGAGTACTTATTGTTATTTTGTAACCAATTATATTTAATTCAAGCAATCGTAATTAAATATAGTAACTTCGCTAGGTTTTAGTTTTCTATTACATTTTTACGGGCCACTTTAATTTTGCGTGAGAGGAGGAGAGTTACTTAGATTGGCTTTTGAAAACAATGTTTAATACCGTTAAAACGTTGTGATTTTTAGCTTACTATATAACTTATTTTTAACAGATGCAGTATTACTTTACTGTTTAAAATGAGTGTATTCGTAGAGATAAAAATATAGCAACATCAGATTTCATATGATTACTGTACACAAAAATAAATTAAATTTTAAAAATTAAGAAAATCATCCAACTAAGAGTTCTTATAAAAATTATAATATTTTCGTGGGAAATGTACCAAAGAATATCAGGCCCAGAGCAACATTTGGGTATTAACTGTAATACCGCGTAATGATATTTTAGATTTATAAAAATGTTCGAAAGCAAACAGTAAATAGTTTCTAGAGATAATACACATTTAAAAAACGCAGCATAAACTAAGCGAATTTGTAGATTAGAGAAAATATAGAAGGAAAACATTTGTTTTTCAATTCAGCAATTTCCATCATGAAAATTAAGCTATTTATTAATGCGAAACATTGAAAGGTTATCTCATCTTAGAGACCTTACGCATGAGAGATGTCATCATTGAGGTTCTTCTAAGAAAACTGATTTACATGTATGTTATACATGTGAATACCATTCAAATTCTATGCAAGCAGTGTGTTCAGTTGCCAGTAAGCTTCCGTCAAATGTATCCACTTTACTAAACTGAGCTACTGAATAAAATGCTGTATTTTTAGTCTACATAATTAATAATAATGAAATAAATACTTTGTGAATTAAATACCGCTAATAATGGATTCGAAATGAGATATTCGTTCTGTATCATATTTTAAATACTGTTTTTATTCAAGTAATTTTGCTTCTAGCTTATGTTCCTCATAATACTTTTAACGCGTAAATTAGGAACATTTTATTTATTTCGATAACGTTTAATCTTTGAGTTCTATGGAGTCCTCATTATAAATAACTACTACTTGGTATTTTCAGATTCATATTATTCTTCATATGCATTTCATGGCTATTCATTCAACCCTTCAAACTCTTAGGCTATTCGCCGTCTTCTTACAAGGAAATAAGAAACGTAATGAAGTACATACGAAGTATAAAGCTAGATGATAAGTAAAGTAAGACGGAGATGTCGGTACTTGGCGTCATCTTTGGTAGTTAGACGAGTATAGTCCCACGCTTTCACTGTGCTAGAATCCTATTTTCGCGGTGGTTAGAGAAAAAGCGAAAAGGTGTACTACTGAATGTGATGCATAAGAACTATATACTGGTTTGAAGGTGTACTTTGTAACTGCGTAAAGAAAGAACTGTGTAAGAGCACGCAGATTTAGCAGTACGATGCCAGAATATCCAGGATTGCCTTAATTTCAGCGAAGAGTGCCCTGTATCAAATAGTGGCGAACTTCACATATCCCGTCCAAGTAGCGGCATCCGCCACCAATGTAAAATCTCGAAATTTCAGCTGCGGCAGAGTAGTTCAGATCCAAGGCGAACAACGAAGGTAGGCTTCCAACAGCGCCAAAGAGGCTGAGTGCTTCATTAAGAGCCGGATCTAGTACTAAGTTGCTGAGCATACTCTTCGAAAGCGTTGCGTTGGTTCAAAGTAACCGAGTAAAGTCTATCCGGTAGTCACGTAGCGGACTTTACGACTGAACGCATTCCCGTGTAGCCGAGCGAAACACAACAAAACCGTTGCTGAATGGTAAATATAGAGTATCTCAGGAAGTCAGGGTTTGTACCATGAGATGTGTTATTGTTATTTATGCTAACTTGTCTCATAGTAACATCAGCCCAATCCCGCAAAATTCCTCGTGGCAAGGAGCGCATAATTCAACTGTCGTTGGCAACAGCCTTGAGCAGCTAACAGGTGAAAGTGCGATTTAGCTCAATTCCGCCCCCCAATTTTGATGGAGAAGACCTTGGGGGCACTGGTCTGAGGGTCTCCTACTCCTCTCCCCCTTCCACCAAACCAAACGAGAGGACTTTCGGCTCGCTGCATATTTAGAGTGCCGACATGCGCACCAACACTATACATTTACAAACATCCATGCCTTCTCCAGGATTCGAACCCGAGCTCTTCTGCAATCGGCGACGCTAACCACTATATCTGTTGTGCGGCATGAGATGTCCAGCTCCATCTAAGACGTGTTAACTTTCCAATGTTATGTTATGTTTCTGCAACCAAGTTGCTTAAAACCATATTTTAGTTGAAGCTTTTGTGTCACTACAAAATTCTAGATACCAAGTCATATAATCGCAAGTTTTCAGGAATAAAAGCTGTAGAATATGTAAGAATTATAAGGTATTTCTCCCGCCTTCTTCGCATGTCTTCGTGGTGTAGTAGTCAGTACTCTCGCCGCGTATTCGAAAGGTCAGTGTTTCGAATCCCGGAAAGGGTATTGCTCATTTCACATCTCCTGCTCCCCAAAATACCTAATATCTCTACAGTGGCGCCCGAACTAAAAACGATGGTGGAGAATCAACTCCACCATCGGGATTTGGCGATTGGGTTCCCTAATCCCCAGTCGCCCTTTGAAAGGGGAAGTCTATAAGTGTGTTCCCGCCTTTTCCGCATGTCTTCGCGGTATATGGGTCAGCACACTCGGCACGTATTCGAGAGTTTCATGTTCCAATCCCGGCGGGGGCACTGCTAATTTTTCACATATCCTGCCTTTAAAAATGTCCTAATGACTCGACAGAATCAAGTACAATATTTAACAATAGAAAAACTTCGGAATTCCAAATGTAAGACTATGAAGATCTTAAGATGCACTCTATAATTTTCTACATTTATTAAAATTTATTGTTACAGTTTTTCATCGGTAATAAAACCTCCAAATTCAAGTTAATAATGTGGCAAGGGACAAATTAATTTTACCCGAATTCAGATGTATTGATGAGTACAGTACAAGTGGAAATCAAAACACTAATTTTAAGCACCGAAATAAGCAGTAATTTCAGAACACTTATTTATATTCACATATTAATAACGTTAATTCATCCTTCATTCCTTCCTGAGAATGAATATCTGTAATTTTTCTCTTGCCATTTGCCTGGGGTAATAATTATTAAAAATAAAAGGAAATATTACATTAGTAAATATACGATATATAAAGGAAGAGAAAGAATTAATTGTCGAAATAGCAGAGAAGATTTAATTCCCAAAATGAAGGACCCTTCATTATATATCTCTTCCTCAGGCAAAATGAATAGAGAACAAGACAGGCAAAATGCAATTTTGTCCGATGTAAGAAAACAGGAACTCAATAAAATTTCAGTTCCTGAGAAAGGAAGGGAAAAAACTAAACTTGGTTCAGAAATTCACAGCAGAAAGTTTACGCCAGAGAAATTGCCTTTCCTCACCCCCCTCCCGCAGCCTTAAATTTCGAAGCACTTCTCGTGGGTCAAATTCGTGATTTTATTTTCACGAAAGTGCACAGGGAGGTAAAATAAAAGAAAAAACATAGCAGCTCCCTAAATGTTTATCTTTCAATTTTTTATTTTTTATTCCAGGATGTGCATTTTGGAGAACTGTGACGTCAGACTGTCGTCTGTGTTTTTAACAAAACAGGATAATTCAAAACAAGCGTAGAATAAATGTGAGCCTGTCTCCTATTTCTTTATTATGAGCATAATTCAAAAAGGGGCAAATAATTTCTTTGCTTTGCTTTCTCGTGAATATAATAATTATGCCTTCACTTATATCTCTTGCTTCGAGCAAGCGCACCTTAAAAGAGATAATAAATGGTGGGTCTTGAAATATTTATCGTTTTATTTATTTATTTCCATTGTTTAATGTAGTAGTTACGTTCTAGAATATATTTATTTATTGCGATTTTTTATAACTTTTAAAAGATCATTTTCATTGCAGGATATTTTCCGCAACATTTTAAAATTTTTAGATTTTCTCTTTGATTAAAAATAAATGTCTTAGTTATGTAGAAAATATAACTGGAATTAGTAACTTAATTCTTAAAAAAAACTTTAATAAATACGTTATTTCTAATTTTATTTTACGTGACAACGTCTCGACTGACAAACAACAAACGTAGTTTCAGTAAATTACTGTTGTTTTCTCAATTTCTTGTCAAAATCAGTGCAACGCTGAAAGAGATTAAAGTAATAATCATTTATAAAAAAAGTGTTTATTTTATTAAACCAAAATGCTACAAAGATGATTAATGATTTGTTTCTGGCAGTTTAGTAAAATAAATACACTTTCTTGATTTTTATAAGCTGAAGACACGCAATGTGCTCATTAGTTAGATGCCAGAAGATCACATTGAATCTTGTACTAACGAACATATTACTTTAAGATCCAAAAAAATTTCAAATTCTCTCACCAACATTTCACCTAAAAATTATAACTAATTCTATTCCATTGAGATCTTTCTTTGATTCTGCAAACAGTGCAACCTGGCTATTATTATTATTACGGTTTTTATATTTTGGTACTTGCAGTAGAATTGTTATTAAATTGTTTGATACTCTCGTGCAATGCAGCACGAGACTTATTTGAAGAGAAAAAGCTGCGCCGGAAAAGTTAAAATACAGCAGCACGTGAATTTAACATTTAATAAATAGATATCTCGTAATTGTAGTCTTTTACTTTCCAGAAACCTCGAGAAAAATAAAATTACCAGAAGGTTCTCGTGCATGATTAAAAGCTTTAAAAAGCCGAAAGAAAACATCTCAGTTCAGTTGTTTACTTAGTTCTCGTTGCTGATTGTAGCGAATTCGCGGTGAGATCGGATTAACTTTCTCTGTTTTAAATTGAGTTCTATTTAACGTTTTCCTAGTTTTACAATATAACTACTGTGAGATATTGCGATATTGTACGAATATCTATGAGGAAATTTCAGCATTTTGTTTTATTTCTTGGGATAACAATAAATTTTATTAACTTTTTATCAACTTGTTCATTTAATCCATTACGAACCCGTACGCACGCAACACTTTTTGGTGTCAGAAGTGGGATTTGAATGCTAGTCACAAGAGCGATGGAAGAACAATTAAGGTAATTCATGGCAGACTTTGATGCATTTAAAAAAGAAATGAAAGCGGGCCAAAAAGAGATGAAAGCTGGCCAAATAACTTTTAAAAAAGAGATGAAATTTGTTCTCAAATCTGTTAAAGAAGGGATGAAACCTGTTCAGGAATCTGTTAAAGAAGAGATAAAAACTGATAAAGAAGAAATAAAAGTAGGTCAAGAGGAAATAAAAGAAGAAATTGCCTGTATAATAGAAACAAATTTGAGGCTATGGAAGGCAGAACTGACGCTGTTGAAAGTAAATTTAGAAGCACTGAAGAAAGAGTTTCTTCTGTAAAAGAACAAATAGAAGAAAGATTTTATTCTGTGAAAGAACAAGTAGAAGAACGAATTTCTACTGTGGCGCAAATAATCGAAGGAAGAGTTTCTGCCGTCCAACAACAAATTGATGACAATGTTTTTACTGCCGTCCCCAAAGAAGTTGACACCTTAAAGAAGTGCATAGTTTCCGCAGGAAAAAATTCTGAAGGTTTAAAATTCATACCCATGCCTTCTCGTCCCGTTCTAAACTTATCCACATATGATGGGAAGACCTGGCAAGTTTATAAGACAAAATTTTCTATAGTTGCGGAAGCTAATGTGATATGGGATTCCCAAGCTAAGGCCTGTCATCTCGCCGCTTCTCTGGTAGTAGACGCAGAGGATGTCCTTTAGATTCTCCCAGGAAACAAAGGCTAGATTTCGAAGTTCTATCCTGCGCATTGAAGCTGCACTTTGGGGAGAAATGTTTGAAAGACTAGGCTTCAATTAAAATCCCTTCAACAGAAGTCCACGAAAACACTCCAGGAGCTCGCCATGGATGTTGAAAGGCTCTCTCAACTCACCCTTTTCGGAGTGCTTGACAGAAACAAGGGAAATCCTGTCCCTGCAATACTTCATCCACGGCATCCGGGATCCTGAAATACAGAAAGCTCTGCAAAATGGCGGATGTCAAGGACTTGAAAAGCGCTCTAGTGTACTCCATGAAATTCGAGGCAGCCCAGCAAGCCACTCGTAAGTATTGCCAACCAGTCTGAGCTGTAGACAGCTATTTCATTTCTTCTTCAAGCATACGAGCCAGTAGATCACCTAACGGCTCATTCAGATGATTTATCCAGACACGTCAATGCTTTGATACGGAGTAGGAATGACAGTAAACTGACTCTAAAGTGTTGGAAATGCGGTGTTGAAAGACATGTATGAAAGAACTGCAGAGCACCCCTGTGCACGAAAAATAAGACAGACGATTTAATCAGACCACTGGATGCCTTGAGATGGAATATTGGTGACACGAAATCGACTCTAAAGTTTTAGAACTGGGGTGCTGAAGGCCACAAACGAAGGAACTGTAGAACCCTCCAGAGCACGTAAAATAATACAGATGATTTAAACAATTAAATGCCATGAGACGGAAAAGGAGTGAGAAGAAACCAAAGTGGTGGAACTGCAGAGCTGAAGGCCACGTGCGAAGGAACTGTAGAACACCCCAGGGGTTGGAAAATAAAACCATTTCCCAGCAATGACGCAGGAAACAAATTAATGGCCATATCGCAGAGAGGAAATTGAACGATAATGAGAAGACCCATTTTAAAGCGCTTAAGATTTCTGAACTGAGTGCTAACAGTAATGGACTATCCATCAATGGGCATATCGATGGAGTTCCTTGCAATATGATCATTGACACAGGAGTTAATGTTACCATCATTCGGAAAGATTTTGTTCAACAATTTAAAGATAAACTCATTTGGACACCATCCTGCGTTACCCTCCTGACTATGTCTGGTGATAAAATCGACATAGATGGGAAGTTAAAGGTGAAAATTACGCTTGGAAGTGCTGCCTACCATCACATGGCATATGTTACGGAATTGCAGAACCTTGTATATTCGGATTGGACTTTTTAAGGAAATACAATTTTTCCTTGCACTTCAAAAACAACAAGCTGCTTTCAGCATCTGAGGACATGCCTAAACATCATCAGAAGGGATCCTCAGCTGGAAACGCCGACGCGTTGTCTGAAAAAGCCGGCTCAGAAAGCTGCCAAACTCATACTAGAATCGAAGGGAAACATCAGACTACCGGCTATTCTCCATCTCAGATGCTCGTCGGTCGTGACCTTCGTCTGCCATGTGATCTTTTGTTGTGTGGCCCTCCGGATGCACCTTCATCGCCTGAGAAATACATCCATGATCTCGATGCCCGGTTTGAAGTGATGCACATTTTTGCACGAGAGAGAGTCAACTTGGCGACAGAAAGAATGAAGATCCGATACGTCACGAGAGCTACTGAGCATCGATTGAACGTGTTGTGTAGATTTTTTAAGTATTATTTTACAGTGCTTATTAATTTTATTAGTTTACAGTGAATAGTAAAATTTTAATGTTCATGTTTGAGTTGTAATTTTTAAATTATACTGTTGCTAAATTATTTCTTTTGATTTCTGTAAAATTTCTTTAAGTTAGCAGAAAAGCTTGTACAGCGATAGCCTGTTTTTGCGTTCTCACGGGAGGAGAATTTTGGGGTCAAGGGTCGGCGACCAACTGCATTTTTTCGTCCCATTTTCTTGCGGGGACGAACATGTGTTTTTCTCATTCAAAGGCGATCCGCTTAGCGGCGCCGATTCTTGATGGAATTATGAGGGTACAAAAATTTAGGATTTGTCTGAAGAGTCGCAACGTTAACAGATTTACTACCTTGTTTTTGAGCTTGAAAATAGGGGGCTTGTCACTGTGAAAGGATAGGACTGATTTTCTTAGAATTTTGTTGGGTATTTATTGGTCTGTTTCCAGTGTTTAGAAAGGGTTACTGTTTTGTGTAGCATTGGTGAGTTTTAATTTTATGGATTTTTTTAAGCAATAGTAATTTTAGAGGCGGTGCACTTTTTGAGAGTCGCGTGGTTTTAAATTTGGTGGCTCCCGTGGCGAGAGGAGATTTTTCATGATTTTGTCAATTTTTCGAGTCTTTTTTGAGGGGAGAGAGAGAGAGACCGGCAGCGCCTTCTCGGGGTTGTCCGTGCGAGAATTGGCCCGAGAACGATGCGGGCTCCCGTCATATCGTCGTCGGCAAATCCTTTCTGAAGGTCTGCGGCTATGTCTTATTCTCACTGATGGTTTTTCCTTGAGGAAAAATGTGATTTAAAGCTCACTCTTTAGTTCCAGATTGCTGATAAAAAATTAGGAGAAAAACGTCATTCACCTGCAGATTGCTGCGACTCGCACTTATCTTCAGTGAGAATATCATTAGAAGTCGGTGGGCTTTCACCTACAGATTACTGCGGCTTCCACTTTTCTTTGTTGAGAACATCATCGAAATGTTGGTGGACATTCATGTTAAGTTGGACCTCCTTGCATGCAGAAGGACTGTATCCATGAGGAAGTTTTCCCCAACGGGTGAATTGACAAATTGGTTCAGCATTGATGAAGAGAAATGTTTGAAATTCTTTTACGTGCATTTCGTACACAAATAGGAAGAGGAAATCTGGACAAAAATCTTTTCTCCACCGTGAGTTGATTATTTTTTTTTTATTTTGTATTTAATTCTATATGTGTCCTCAAACTTATTGCCCTTCATTGATTTAGGATTTTGTGAAATTGATTATTAGGAAAAAAGCTTCGTCTTTAACGAAAACTGATTTAAAATATTTGTATATGTGAGTTTAAATGCTTGAGTAACCTTCTAAAGTTAATAGAAATTGCAAATTGTTTCATTAAGATTTTGGTAAGATTTGGAAATATTTAAAGAATAAAATTTGTTTCAGACTACTTAGTATGTTTCAGCGATAATTACGAAATTATTGTAAGGTACATAACTAATAATTTTGAATACAATATTGATCATGGTACAGGTTGTCGCATGAAGAATTGTGAGTAATTTTTAGTAAATGTTTGTAGGGGTAGTCTTGCCAGCTATTCTGAATGGATAATCTTTTGGAATATTAAATAAATGTTTTTATTTGATTTACTATTGTCTTTTTTGTGTTTTTACCTTGTGGTCTACTGTATGTCACCCATGTGATCCTTTCAGAAAACATGGTTAAACTTCCATTCGAACCTGGGTAGTTTATTGTGGGCGTAGGAGAAATTTAGTGTTATTTATGACTATACGATCAGATTTATTAATTTAACTGGTGTTTTGACTTCTTAGTGTGTGAGATGTATTTCTCCCTGGTATTTAGAACTGTTTGTTTTACTTTTAAGTGTTTGTGGCTATCTCTAAGGTTGTATTGAAATTTATGTGTTTACAGGAAGCAAAACTGATTAGTTAGTTTAGTGAGAGATAGCATGTTGATGATTTTGTGTCAGTAATGCATTTTACATGAATATTAATATTTTGAGTTTAACAGAACACCAGAGAGGATTTTTTATTTCATTGGACTTAAGAGTTGAGAGTTGATATGATAAAACTTAATTTACTGTGTTGAGGATTTATGAAAATGTAATCTAGCTTAAGGTATTAATTATTTTGTTTTCAAACACCAGACTCTATGATTTGATTTTATGAACACTATATTTTTTATGAGAATTTTTTTTTAGTTTGTCACGGCATCAAGAGAGGTTGAGTATGCAAGATAAAATTAAAAATTAATAGTAAAACCCGTAAATTTTCTTTTCACAATAAACGAAGCAGACTAGGTGTGGTTGTGGAATCCGACTCGAAGGAAAGGACTCTGTCGTAAACTACAGCCACTTTGGCATGGGCTGTACATTGTCCGAAACAGGCTGAACGACATCGTGGTTCGGATACGTAAGTCATCGAAATATAAGCCTACAGTCGTTCATTATGACAGGTTAGCTCCTTACTATGGTCATAGTACGCAGTGTATATAATTATAAATATTATTGTAAGTAGTAGAATAAGACCATGGTATTTTTTGCTTCTAAATTTGTATTTGATTTAAGTTACTTTTTGCAGTTTATTTTTTTATTTTGTTTTGTTATTGTAGTGTCATATTTATTGTAATGTAATATTGATGTTTTAGTTGTAAGTTTGGCTTCCTGCCCAGAGATTACTACCCGGGACCTACAGTCCATGGGAAGGGGGCAACGTTACGGATTTTGTATTTATTTAGCTATTTTTAGCAGAATTGTTATTAAATTGTTTTATATTCCCGTGCAATGCAGCACGAGACATATTTGAAGAGAAAGCTACGCCAGCTTTGTCTTCAAATAAGTCTCGTGCTGCATTAAGCTACTAGTTAAAAAGCAGGGGCACGAGCCTTTAACATTATACAGATATCTCATAATTGTAGTCTTTTGCTTTCCAGAAACCTCGAGAAAAATAAAATTACCAGAATGTTCTCGTGCATGATTAAAAAGTTTTAGACAGCTGAAGGAAAACATTTCAGTTCAGTTGTTTACTTAGTTAATTTAACAATTTCTGTACTGCTATACAATATTAAGAATATATTGTACTACACATTCATCATTTATTAATTAATCAATGCAAATATTCTAAATACTTCCTGAGCTTTTAGCACATTGAATTCTAAGGAATTATTGTTAGAAAAAATCTAACACCTTTACAAAATAAGCTTGAGCATCTGTTGATGTCTAATGTAGGAAATGATAAAATATGCATAGTATTTGCTCATTTGCACTATTTTGTTTGGTACAGATGTATCAAAATTTATGTTAGGGGTATTTTTAAGCGTTAATACTATAATCTTTAAAATCAATGATTATTGAACTTAGCTATTTGAAAAGGAATTGCAAAATGAACAGATGATGCCTAAAATTAAGAGGTCGAAAAATAGTAAATTCATTTCCTGTTTGACATATACGAACAGGAACTTGCTCTTCATACCATAATCTTAGAGAAAAAATTAATTATAAAAATAATTATATGCTGTAAAGAAGTTTAAAATATTACATTTTTGTTACATTTATAGATAGTATTACTCCCATTCAATAGAACGGCTTCTTTTCGATGACCACGCCTTTTTTATTTTATACAAAGGCGTCTTCGACTTTGAAATTATTGAGAAGGTGAAGCCATTAGTCATTGCAAACTCTTTCCGCTTCCAGTTTTATTATTTGTACTGGCTGATGTTTTCAGGCTTTTCCATGTGCTAAATAAATAAGAATAGTATAGGTAGATAGCCAATAAATGTTTTTTCATAATTAATTAACTTACCTATTAGCCAACTAACTAATCGCCTGCACGTATCTTCATGACTCAAAACCAAAAGATTTAAATGATATGAATTAAACTTCCAGTTACATTTGGAAGTTTGCATTGAACTGCCATTAAAAGTAAACTGCAGCTCTTATGTAATATGCTTTACATTCATCCTTTCTATTTGACATAACAACAGACGCCCTCTAGACAAGAACTTGGTTAATTTTAACTATTTGATATATTTAAATGCTGTTGGAATTACTTTCTTCATTCCAGAGCAACTGCCTTCTTTTCAAAAAAAATCCTCTTTCCACAGTTTTAATGCTATTCTCTCCCCCTGGATTTGATTTGATGTCTAGACCACCTGATTATTTATTTAATAGGTATTTTGAAACTGTCTGTGTGTTGCATTATTAGACTATTAAATTTAACTGCATACCATAATCTGCAGTACCGTATCATCCTAATTTAAACTGCGTGTTTTACAGTTGGAAAACACAGGGGAATTTTGAAAGTTTTGTTCTTAAGTTTTCTGTCAAACATTTCGTGATCATTATCCATAAATTATAGGAACAGACTTTAAATTTTTGAAAATTTACCAAGATAATGTATTCTTATAAATTTTGGCAGGATTTAGGTTAATTAATTTTCTTAAAGGCTTTTTACCACTTCTTATATCTGTTGACATTTTAGGTTGCAAAGATGAATAAGAGAGAAGCCATGTACAAAATTTTCCTGGTTGCTTCAATTTCTGTTGCAAGTGAGTGAGGAAAAAGATAGATAGTGGCCAGCATTTCATATTTTTGACCTGCTGAGAAACTGTCAAACTGTTCTTTGCTAAGAACTAATTTATGAATTTCCGAATTAAGCACCACAGGTTTTTTTAAATAACAATTATATTTTATAAACTTCTACACAGATTTAATTTGATCATCTACGTAAGGCAGTCTGTGAATAATTTTGATGCACCTGATTGCTCTTGTTGCTAGGCACTGCTAGTAGTGTTCCGCTGCTCAGGTTGTAGTTTATGATAATATTACATGATAAATAGGGAAGGTCCCGTTCTATGATGGTTCAATTATAAGTATCTAAATTATTCCTGTTTATAAATTAGGCCCAAATAACGGGAAAGGGTACACCAAAAATTAAAGCTTCATAAGTATGAAATTAAATTTCTTGAGTAAAACTGAGCTCTAAAGCCGTGACCGCACTGAATAAGGAAGTCTAAATGGAGCATTAGCTCTTGGAACTCAGCATTAGCCATCAAATTCTTAATGAGAAGAAACAAAGGCCTTTCAAAGGAATCTTAATTAATTCTTCAAAAACGGTAACCAGTTATTTTTCTCCCATAGACAGTAGAATAAATTTTTATTTGCAATCTGAGTTCGTGCAGTAAAAGGAAACTTTTTAGAAGGCACTGTTTTTGCTCTGAAGAAGGTGTTTAATATTTATATTTTGAAATGTAATTTGATACTTTTTTGTTTTCCTTTGTATATTGATGGGCATCATGATCATATAGTTTATTAGTACGTCTGTTCAAGCTATCGGTATTATAGTTTAATCCCAACCACGGCTACTATCCGTCTCCCATATCCAATGCAAATGTCTGAAAAAATTAAGTGAAAATACTTAAAGAGTTGCATACTTTGCTGCGGGAAGGGACTGCCGTAACGTCAGAGCGTTATAATGCACTAATAATTCCATTAGAAGAAAAAGAAGATATGTAAAGTATTGAAAATATGAATATAAATAAAAATGGAATACTTAAGAAAATTTCTGTAAAAATGCAGATTAGGTCAAGCAAAATGATATTTGCTCAACCTATTCAGCATTTTTACATGAAACATGATTAACATCTAGGCAGTAAAGCGTTAAAAATTCCATTTTGCCTTCAGATACATTTATTACATTGTATGTCTTAGAATAATAACAGTACCTTCGGTACATTAATGTAAAATGTAAAGTTTAGCAGACTAATATGCTGTATGTGTAGAATTTATTGCTGTGTATGTAAAATCTATTGGATTTTCAAAGCAGGAAACAGGAAATATCAGCGATGCTCTCGCCAGGACTCAAACTCCGGATCTTCTGACTGTTACCCAGCTGTGCTAGCACTTGCGCCAAATGTGCGTGAAGGAAGAAGGCGAAAATTCCAAACAAATGCAGTCTTCTTATGTGATATATATATGTATATATAGCATTATACAACACATGCATACCTATTAAACAGTAGATATAATGCCCATCAATGGCAGAGCGGATAAGAGCTCTGAATATTGGTAGTTTAGCCCGCGTTTGAATCCTAGTGAATGGGCTTGGCTGCAGGATGTTGTCGCAGTTTTCGCCTTGCGGGAAATATGAACCATTTTCTCTTAAAATATCCTCTCTCAAGTTTTTTCTGTTTTAGGCAGATACCCTCGAGTGTTCTGTTGTGTTCAATTAAAACCCATACATAATGATGCTAATACAAATATATTCCTTATATAATGGTATTCTTGATAACATCATGTAATGCTTTGATTAGTGCCATATGTTGCAAAGTCTGTATAATAGCTATGTATACATCCGTAATGAAACAGCATACAGTAACGCTAAAAACATGTTCTGGTTTCGATTTCACTTTAGTAACTTTCTCGCAAAAGCTAAAAATTAACTAGTAGTAGATTAGTTACTCATTTGGCAGTGCCATCAGATGTGCATGTGAACAATAATTATTATTGATTGTGTTAACTTAATGTAAAAAGAGAGGTTTTATGCTAATTTAAGGATAAAATATGAACATATTTTTATTTTAGATAAATTAATATAACTTTCGATTCCTAGAAATATCCTCTTGTTCATAGTTTGCAATAAGCTTATTTACTCTGATTGATTCACAACCTGATATAAGAAAACACAGTGAAGGTTAGCAGTACGTATTTTATATAAACATTTCAGCTGTTCGAATCAAAGTTACAGTCAGCTACACAAGGCATTTAAAGAAAACTCATATTGTTTTCAATTTAATTACAGCCCTTTGGCAAAACGATTTTATTTCATTTATTGCAACTGGAAGGATAACAAGAAGCGAATACCATCGCTAGCGCATGAGTTATCTTTCTGATTATTACATAAACATAATCTTAGTTTTTTCTGTAATTGTGAAACAAAACTTATCATTAGTTGATTGGAGTGTTACTATTTAGCCTTAACTATTGGGATTGTTTATAATTGTTATTGTCTGTAAGCATTCTTTTTTTACATATGCTAATAAATGGAGGGGTGAAACATACATTTTGTAAGATTTCAGGATTCAGAATCCATAAATTTTCTCATATCTATTTTCTTGCATACATATATTCACAAACTCTTTCAGCTTCAACTTGCCTTGAAAATGTTCTTTGCAATATATGATAGAACAAAATTTTGTAGGTTTTTCTACTTATACTTACTTATATAACCGTCGACGTGATTATTTACATCTGAGTCAAAAGGCTAGCCGCTTTATCATTTGTCAGCGAAATTGCATCCTTTCCTTTCCTGAGCTACTTCCTGCAATACCCAATAGTAATTCCCCATCATATTAATGCTTATCCGGCCTCGGTATCTTTTTTCCATCTCCAATATCTTGTCGGAAACGATCTCCTTTTTGCCCGCTTCATACCCCTAGATTTTCTGCAAAAGGAGCCGAATGCTCTTTCAAGAAATGATTTTGAGGATATTAGATCAGTAAGCACTTTAAAGTACGTTTCAACGTTGAGTGCATTTTCGTGGTCCTCCTTATTTCATAAAGAAGTTGGTAAATTTCATAAAGAATTCTGTTGTGCCTTTGAAAAAGCTTCAAGACATCTTTTATTACTTTCAATAAAAGGAGTTACCAGTATCAGCAGCATTCTAATGTTTAAGGTCATAAATGTCCATTCTTTTAACTTTATTCTAATACGTTACGGAAGTTCTTGCAAAGATACTCTCAGAGGATTCTTCAGTTCTTTAGAGACATTTTTATGACGAAATGGCAGAAATACTTTCTTTGAATGGACAAGAATTTTATGCATGATGTTTTGCACTTTCTTTTCACCAGTTAGTTTGGATTAATTGATTCTCTGTTCATTTATCTTTCAATAAAGAAATGATGGAGCCGATAGGGCATTTCCTGATGCTGCATCAGCATGCACAATATATTAATTCTTCCGCAAATTATATAGCGACATCTAGTAATCAGTTCCCAATTTTCTTAAAAATGTTTCACATATGTCAAATAAGAAACATGTCTTTTGGCAACAGAAGAACCCTAAAACATCTTTTGAGAATAAGCCTCTTCATTTTATTTTGTTTCATTGCTAAATATGGGCACCCAATCATAAATGTCACTATGACAAATTAAACCATTCTGCCATAAAAGTTATTTTCATTACTTCTATGCAAATATATAGCCATTTTATCTACTGAAGAATTGGAAAGGAGAAAGAAGAACAACAAAATATAAGAGCGGTGAAGTTTTAGATGAAACCAGTTGACAAAATATGACAGTTTGTGAAATAACGGTTTGTGGTAAGGTATTTTAATACAATGTTTAATTTCTAAATTCAAGCATATAATAATACAACCAGCTACTCTTTAGGAAAAACGTGTTATACCTCATAAAGACAGCATTCCTTTACAGATGCTTCACATAAGCATTTTCCTTTCAGGCAGGTAAATCTCAGTGATTTTTTTTGTCATAGTTAAATAACAAGAAAATTCTCAATAAAGAAAGTTAATTTTGGTCTTAAGTAAAAAATTCTATTTTTATAAAATATGCAGCCAGATATTAGAAACAAAAATACCATTTCGCTTGTAATTTAATCTAAGTTACACTAGAAAAGATTTCCTTTATATTTAGTCTAGAACGATTTTTCTTAAATGGCTTTCATTTTACAAAACTGCACTAGAAAAATTGTTGCGCCCTTTGCTTACAAAACTGCACTAGAAAAATTGTTGCGCCCTTTGCGCCCCTTGCATTACAAATACTTCAAATAACATAATTGCAACCGTGTGCCTGAAACAATTAACAGCTTTCTTGCGTGTTCATGTACTACTATAGCATCCCCAAAATTGAGAACTTTGAGGTTTAACATTAAAGTGCTGAAAATAATGGCGACTTAGACAGAAAATGCTTATATTTTTTTAACTATTTTCATTTCAAAAATGCAAATATTATGAAATAAATATTTTATCCTCTTCCGTGCCTCAGAAACTTTCATACCAACTCGTTATTAATTGAAATTATTTTCCACTAATTGTAATTCAGCATTCGAATACATATTGCCTGATGTTAGAATAAGTTTACCATCTTCACGCGATATGGAATATGCATTTCTAGTTAATTAATAAAACTGTCACTTCCGCACTCAAGCTGTGCGACTGAATATCTCAAATATAATCTTACAATTAGCAATGCAAATCCACTGGAATGACCTGCTGGTAGTATTCATAACGTTTACGTATTAGCAAACCAATCACTGGCTTTAATCATGGTTTAATGCAGAGCTTGCTTAAACGCAGCATTAGTCCAGCATCACTTATTGAGTAATCACGGGAGCTTCAATTCGTAATGCGATTGGTGACAGCAAATGGTCATAGAAGATTAAATAGAGTTGTGAATGGGAAATTTATAAAAAGAAAATTATACCTAATTTTTTTAATTTTCTTTTAAAAGCGAAAATGTCTTTTCTCATTTTGTTTGTAGTGTTAGTTAACCAAAAATTAGAAATTGGAAGATAGACTCAATTATACGCGCATGAAAAAGGAACATAATAGAAACTTAACTTTTGGTTTCCAACATAGTTAGATAAGGCATAGTTTCTTTTTATTAACTATATGGAAATTTTTGTGTTAACGAATGACAGCTGACTATATAATCAAATACTGATTTCTGGAGTAATGTACGGGGTGACATTAATAGCTAGCTCAAATCACAATTACACTGAGGGCAATTCAAAACACGCAGTAAAGAGGAATAACTCATCAAAAATATAATAAAAATGCACGTGTATTTTGGGGCAATATAATATTGAGTGATAATTTTTTTAAATTACTTAACGTAAACTTATTTTTTAAACAAAACCAACTCGCTGTAAATAACTAAAGTACGAGCATCACTAGAATTGAAGAAAATAATTTATAAATGAGAGTAAAATGCTGTTTACAAGAGAACTTGAAATTTTGATTGGACACAAAGTCGCATAAAAGTATCGCTTAGAACATTTTATTTTTTAATATGCAATGCTTATATAATTCGGACAGCGTGCAGTTAAATTACAAACTATTGGCAACAAAAACAATCTTAAATAATTCCATGATTCCATCTTCTATCATTGTAGCTCTTCCACGCACGTTTCGTTCCGTTTTGTATTTTCCGAAGACTGTTTGGCAAGAGAGAAAGAAAAATCATTAAATTCTTTGTTAGCATTCATTCTTGTGTACAAACTAAAAAATAATTAAAAACAAAAATTTTGTCAGCCATTTTAAAGAACTTGGAATACACAAAAATATTTTATAAAAAAATAGTAACCTTCAGCTTTACGATGCTAAGCACTCATTTTCTAAGCTGAAGTCATCAAGCAGTTATGAAACCCTTAAGACACTTATAATGCATGACTTGGCTTTTCCCTCTGAATAACCTTAAACCTGGCTCAGAAGAATTATCGCCACTACAATCTGTCGAAAGACGTGTTTGTTTATTAATTACCAAAGAGGAAGAGAAACTGAACTCAAACTTTAT
This sequence comes from Stegodyphus mimosarum, assembly GCA_000611955.2. NCBI lineage: Eukaryota > Metazoa > Arthropoda > Arachnida > Araneae > Eresidae > Stegodyphus > Stegodyphus mimosarum. The sequence goes on along the minus strand of KK119255.1, from coordinate 456,699 downwards.
TTGTCACTACCACACATTTTGCAATAAAAATAAAAATAACAAAAACTGTCCATAATTACAAAATCTCTCGTGAAAGTAATGCCTTCTGCCGCGTCTATTCGTCGCACAGCGTTACCGCTTCCACGGAAAGGTGGGTGGGGGCTTGGAAATACAAAGCGACCAGTGCCAGTCGACTCCGAGCTTCTAGAGAGTCACAGTTCCTGTTTCAGTTAACCCTTGTGTGAGTGCTCGGTCGAAATCAAGATGGAAAAAACTCTTGAGCAGTGATATGAAAAGTTTTGTTTCGAACTTGAGAAAACGCCGTCGGAGACTTTTGCTTTGTTTCAGTCCTGATTTGTTCCCGTCCGACTTCTTTTTATTCCCAAGGATTAAAAAATCCCTCAAAGGACAGCATTTGGGAACTCTGGAGAACATCAAAGCGGCTACGACGAGGTTACTAAACGATAGCCCTGCGACGGTCTTCCAGGACGCATATAAAGCATGGTAATCGCTTTGGAACAAGTGTGTTAAAGCAGGAGGGATGTATTTCGAAGAATACTGAGTAACTGCAAGAAATGGTTCAATAAATTTCTGGAAAAAAAATGGGCGCATTACTTTTGGGACAGACCTTGTATTTTCAGAACTCTAATTAGCACAAGGCATTAAATCTGGAAATATGCCATCGGAAATCGTGCTTTGATAATAGAACTTTAACTCTTATCATCATTTTAATATTTTTATTGGCTATAGCTAATTTAAACTTAAAATTAATTCATTTATAGACGTTAAGTACATACTGAATACTTTCTTCAAAATATTTTGTTGGATTCTTTAATTTATTTTTTTTCTGAAAACTATAGTCTAACTCTTTTAACTAAAGTCAACGAATATAGCATATACGTTACATAAAGATAAATAATTTTCCTAAAAATATCTGCTTATAGGAAAAAGTTAATATTTCTCGGCTATACCCTTGACTTCCTCTCTTGTTATGAATAGTTCTTCAAATTCTTTCATCATAAAAAGCATGAGAATTAGAGGAATATGTAAGTCTTATGTTCGAGCAATTCTCATCATAATAATAGTAATATTTACATCGCATGTGTGATAACTTTCAATGTAGTAGATTTTTGTCAAGTTATTTATTTGCAAACTTTCTCAATTAAAAACAATACAATAAAGTTCACAGTATTTTATAAACAACACAGGTTTTGTTCGCCTAATGATGATGTCTGTTCAAGTTGGGAGCTTTTTACATTTTTAATTATGAATTTCCTCTAATTTGCTGATTTATTATTTGCCTTTTAATGTTACGTGTAAGTAATAACCCTCCCCCCATCAGTAAATTAATATCCCTCCTTTTGATCACTTTTGCATCATTTCGAAGATGTTTGAGTAACTTAGTGTGAGTAAATTACGAATTAATGAAAAAGGTCAGAATGAGCAAATACCATATCTCTTTCATTTACTAAAACTCGAAAATATTCTTAAAAAATTATGTACACTGGGGAAAAAATGGGGACAGTTTTATATCTCCCGCTCTACAGGGCCGATTAACGAAATTCAACTAGCGTTTTTTATGCCTCGAAAGCGCGACTTAGGATATGTATTAGATTTCTATATAGCAATCGCGCCAGTAGTCTTTAAAAAATTGGCTCTCAAAGTTTCAGCTCCTCAATGTTAATTGAATTTCGTATATAATTGAATTTGGTATGAATTTGGCTAATATCACTTTTTTTTGTCAAACATATTTGGAAATGTAGGTTCATTCCAAATAAAATTCGTCCCTTTTTTATGATTTATTTTTTAAATTTGTATTTTAAATATTTTTTTTGAAAAATAATTTGTATTTTTCCTATAAAATTTTTGCTATCATCTTAAAGTAGATGTATTTCTAAGCATACCTGCAAAACATTACACTCTTTTTCTCAAATGTTTCTATGATATACGTGAATTTACGTTTTGGCGCGTTTTAGAATTTGGCCTATTTATTATAAGCGATAATAACAAAAATGTGGTTTATACACTTTGTTAAAATCATTTGTGAGAACGTTGGCTTTTTTCCCGTTCGCGGACAATGAAAAAAAGGAAAGGAAAATAGCTTGCTATTTTTAGAACTTCGCCAAGTGAATTATTCTTGGCGCAAACTGAACAAAATCAGCTGAGAGAAATTTTTAAATTTCTCCATAAATTTCTCACCAAAAATTACAAAATTTAATATCTTGGCATAATTTGAGTAGTAGAATTGAAATATGGATAAAATTGGCATGTCATTTCAAAAAAAGTCCGATTTTGTGTCAAAATACCTATGTTATGATAATGTTATACATAAATCTAATGTATAACCTAAGTCGCGCTTTCGAGATATGAAAACCTCGATTGGAATTTCGTCCATCGGCCCAGTAGAACGGGAGATATAAAACTATCCCATTTTTTTCGCAGTGTACATATTAAATCATTTCTTTAAATCTCCTTTCTTCTTTAGATAATTTCTTTATAATAAAATATACAGCTCAGTTTTTTTTATTTATTCTCCTTTAAAACTAATAATGAATCAATGATTCTCTCAAATTTTCCTTTGCATTTTAGACATGTAAGCAAGGCAAAATTAAATGTTAACTCTAAAAGTAATAACAGGAAATATTTTTACTCAGAATAAGATATCCTAGGATATCCCATCCTCCAAAATAAATTGCATATTACCAAAAGCTTTCGTTTTATCAATATATAGTTTAATGCTTTTCCTCTGTTTATACAAGATATCGTTTAAGTATAACTTTAGGATGGAAACAGCAGGTCGAGCTATGCAAAAGGCCAATTTCAACAATTTCTTTTTCATGCAATGAAAAGAATGATTTTTCCGTCCCTTTTGATCTCAAATTAATTACGCTACACGCTTTACTTCTCAATTACAGGAAAATAATTTTCAAAAAATGCTTGAAACATTTTCGTTCATATCAGATCTTTTTTGCACTTCTTTGTTATTTTGAGCGCATATAAATTAAAAAGAAGAAATTTCGCTGATGTATATAAATTGTGAATATTTTTTAAAGTAGAGGGCATTTAGATCTATGCTTCTATAGCTGTTGTAAGAATTTTTTTTCACACGAAACTATAAAAAAAGAAATAGGAAAAGAAATGGTCAACGAAAAGAAATGTTCTGATGTTTGAAAATGAAATCAACCGATCGTTGCAGTTACAAGGAGCTTAAAAAAATGAAGTCAATAGTATAAAACTAATGTACCTAAATTTAAAAAGTGAAGGGAAAAGTTCAAATTTTACACCGCGAATAAAACAAATTCAGCAATTTGAAAGCGTTACATGCATAAACAAAATAATGATCACGTGTAAACAAATGAATGTAAGTACATAATTTATAAACGTTACCTGAATGCTTAAGTTTTTGTACATGAAATGCTCACATTTCTAACAGTTTATCTCTGTTTTTTCCTATAGGTTTATTTAACTGAACATAGTAAAGCACGAGAGGATTATCAAGGTAACAGAAGGAAAACTTCTTCGTATTTAAATAACACACGACACATTCTCTCTTCCAATTATTTATTTGAAGTTATATTTTAAATTCGTTGAGAATTTCGAGTTATTTTTAGATTCGTGTAGACATTGATAGTATAATAAAAATATAAAAACATAGTAATTTATTCCTAAGTTAGGACACAGTACAAAATATTTTAGCAGTCATTTATCAATACCAAAAGAATAATTTAAATATACTATTTATGCGAGTGATTTAGGTGGTTGCTAGAAAACAATTTTTTTTATATTACTTACATGTTTACAGTGGCCGCAAGTTGATGTAAAAAATCTGATGTATACACCAAATGACTTCCTTGTACGGAATATTAAATTCTACGTATTTTTTCCTGCATTTCATTTAAACTTATTTCGTCGAATTTCATTAGAGACACATTTTTCATTCAATTATTTCAGTCCTTACTTTGCGACAAGGCAAAAATATATAAAACCTCAAAACATCTTTATTAAAAAGTGAAAAATATAGAAAAATATAAAACACCAAATACATTTAACTAGAAAATCAATTTTTACAATTAGAATTACAGTTTCTACGCAAAAACGAGCAATTCGGCCAGCGGGCAAGAAGGCAGATTTTTTGGTGCAAAAAGCTGAAAGTTTACTTTTGGTTCCACTTGGCAAAAAGACGCTGAAGGTGCAGACACTGACTTAATTCACTATTTTGCTAAGTTTCAAATGTAAACAAACATGGTAAAAAAATTAGGCTTAACCGCACTTCTGAGCTCACGAAGCCGAGTAACAGAGTGGGTATATGCATATATACACATATGTATATACTTTTGGTGTTGCCGATTGCAACCAAAAGGCGGGTGCACAACTAGGTATTCTAAGGGTTTTGAGTTATGCGAGATACATATATACATACGTCAAGAGAAATTTTCTTCTGAATCCATTTAAATCCTATTTGCAACCCGTTTTGGGAAAAATGCCCTTTGTTCTCTCCTTATGTACAGATGTCCCGCAAAATCATCGTTAAATTGTATTCGATAGAAGTCAAAATAGATATGTTCCTTGAAGTATGATACCCGAAAGTTTTCGCGATTACAATATTTCCTTTACTTTGTCCAAGGAAGTAAAAAGGAGGAATCCTAGCACATGATAACAAACAATATTAATGATGATGGTAATAATAAGAAACGTTCGGGCCCTCAGTGACTTGGCTTGGCCAATACTAAGGCCTGAAATAATACTCACTTTATTAAGGAGGCAACTAATATGTGGCTTATCTCCATCTTCTACGAACGAACGGACAATTACACCGATGTCGTTACCAACATTCGAACCAGCCTTTCCTTATGGTTCTCGGCTACCCTAACCACTATACCGTTTGGGCGGCTTGTAAAACTTAAAAATAATTAAAATCATTGTCTCAAAGCTCTAATCACTCCCGTTTAGTGCAAAGGAACATAGCACAAAAAAAACTTGTAGTTACGTTAGTCTTCAGCTTTATGTATTGTGGTAAAGCTAAACTTCTCAGTCCAAATCTTGCCTCTGTTCATTTCCAATACTTTACACAATAGGGGAACATTCATTATAAAACAATGCGTTTAGTGCTCTGCGGCTTTAGTTTCAAAAGAGTCCTTCATTATTGCAACAACTTCATTCAATATAGGAAAGCACAATTGGAAAGGAGGCGGTTGCCTGGAAATCTGACAGCAATATAATCTTTTCGAATTTAGAGTGAAGCTTAAGTAATTAGTGTATTGGAACAGCAAGAGGTTTCGCTTCAACATGACTGGTTTAAAAGACAGACTGGTTTAAAATTACATATGGAGCTTAAAAGGCAGAACACTTCATGTATTCTGTAGTTATACAGGTACCGAAGCTAATCTAAAGATTCTTTGCATAAAGTTAGAATATATAGATTCTATAGATCTACATATTTTAACTTTAATAATGTACAAGGAATCTTTATATTAGCTTCACTACTGTACATTGCATAATTTAATTTTCTGTTAATGACAGAAAGGATTATATGCAATTAATATAAAAATTTACTTTCTAGTGTGAAAAACGAAAAGAGTACTTACATATTATTAGTATTATGTAAAAGATAATATTTTGCTACTTTAAGAAGGGAATAGAATGCTTATAAGAATCTTTCATTGTTAGATATATGTGAATTTTCTTTATTTTTTCTACTACCAGTCAGTTAATACGTTGTAACAGAAAACGTTTAAAACAAAAATAACAGAATTACAATTATTTTTAAACAAAACGCAGTTTAAAATAGTGCAGAACATTAAATATGGATGCATTCCATCAAAATAGAATTTGTTGGTAAAATATGTCCGTTAGTTTACATACTAACGAATATTATTCTCTGGCGTTCAAAAATCTCTTTTGAAAAACAGCTTTTCTTTTAAAGAAAATCAAAGGAATGAAGCTCAGCTACTCAAGCTGAAAACTATCTCAAAAAAGCTGAAAGAAAAACAAGCTGGCCAATTCGCTTAGACATTTTATTAAACTTAGACGCATCAAAATCAACAGATATGAAATACTAAAAACATTAATAATGAATACGTTTCTAAAGCCAGTGTAAAATCCAGCCTTTTTAATTGCATATAAAGAGACATTAGGTATTTTTCGAAACAGAAAATGCGAAATATCAGCTATGCTCTCTCCGAGATTCGCTCCATGTGTCTTCTAGTTGACAGCTGAACATGCACTTGCACAGCGAGAACAATTACGTGGAACTGCAGAAATTAATTAATTAATTTAATTAGAGAACCATTGTAGAGCCTTTTAGTTTTGGAAATCTTGAAACGTGAAAAATGTATTATGATCTTTTGCTGTATTATCACTGATGTTTCTGTAAGATAACTTCAGAAATCATGTAAGAAAATGAAGGAAATAACTTTTAAATATCAGCAGCTCAACAGGGATAGTGGTTACCGATACTTACTGCCATTCTGCGTTTGAACTGCGGGAGTAGGCATGGATGTTTGTAAATGTATAGTGTGTGCGCGGTATGGAGATACTCTAAATATGCGATGAGCCGAAAGTCCTCTCGAGAGTTCAATCGTAGATAAGAGCGATGAGAGACCTTCGGTCCCGCCTCCGGGGTACTCTCCATTAAATTAGGGGGAGGAACTGAGAAAGGTCTTATTGCCATCTGTATGGTGCTCAAGGCTTTTGCCAACGACAGCCGCAGCCTTGCACTCCTTGCCGCAATGAATTTCGTGGTCTTGTGCTGATGTCTGTTCTTTTCTTGTCAGACAAGCGAGATAATTCACAAAGACAACAACTTTTAAATAGCTTGGAAACGTTTTAGTGAGAATACAAAAATATCATTTTTTATAATTTCCAAAAAGTTAGAGTTAAAAAGTTAGAAAATACTAAAATCTTATAACCGAGGTTACAAACAATAGAACTAAGAACAAAAAGACCGAAGTCATTGCCTAAAGGTCGTTCTTGCCTCATAGTATCTCGACTCTTTTCTAAGACCGCGAAGACCCTCTCATCGGAGCAGGTGGCCCTTGTCCCTTTCTACTCCAGAATCACAAAGTGGGCAAATAGGACCACTTGAAATGCCTATGCTGTGAAGTGGGCAAGGCAATCATATCCTGTAGACAGACGGAAAACCGCATTTACGTTGCGTGTTTGACTATCGAGAACAAGAGAAATACTTAACCTTCGCCAACTTTTTAAGGATGCACAAGGCTGAAGATCTCTTAAGGTAATGGATATAGCTAATTTTTAAAAAACAATTTAATCCTCTAATAATAAGTGGCTGTATTATGATGTTGTGGTAAGCTAACATCTCTTTTTGCAAGGAAGTGATCTCGTTTATTGCCCCAAAGGCTATAATGGCCAGGCACCGACTTGAGAAAGATTTGTTTCCGAGTTTGAGAATTCTCATAAATTCTTGCCATTGCAAAATTTCAGGTTCTATTGGAAATTTAACAGAGCTAATTGATTGAATGGTTGCGTGAGAATCAGAAATAAAAAGACTGCCTTCGCAACTATAAACATCAATACAAACCAAATGTCTGCATTGGTATATATAGCGATGTTTCTATAAATCCTATATAAAGCTGCTTTTCCGTAGCAAATTAATAGAATAGAGTTGCTGAACACTAAAGCGAAACTGATTCGCATTTTAGAGCAACTAAACTTTGCCTGCAGAATTTTCAGAAATATTTAACAAATACAATCACTTGGTAATATATATAAAGGATAATTTCTAGGAAACAAACTCGTCTTTAAATGCAAAACACGCCGGCTGCTTAATTCCCAGTTATCAGAGTTCTCCAGATGATGTTTGCATGTTGCGTTGAAACTCATAAATCTGGAAGAAAAACATTTAGCGTCTCCTTTCCAGAAATAAGGAGACCTCACGTATTCTCATCTCCTTCTATACGTCAAGTTCTTAACCTTAGTTTGCTTTTCCTTCTGCATGAAATGGGAGTCAGATGTTACAGAACTTGATTTAGACTATTCGTATTCTTTGCTTTTCCTCTAGATTTGTTTTTATCTTTTTATATATTGTCTTTCGCGCAATAGAGGTCTTTTCTGCTTTCTATTTACTTGTGCCAGTTTCTTTGGATTCCTTAGTTCATTTTTATTCAAGAGAATTCTGATATTTGCATTTTCTTGTAATTTTCTGCTTTAGATTTCGAAGTTTATTTGACATCGACGTTTTGGTAAATTGGTGTAATTTAAATTTTTTAATTTTAGTTAGTATTGTATCGTGAATCCATTAGATTTCTATGTAATTTTTCTATTTAAATGAGACAAATTAATGAATGATGAATGAATTAATACTATGAATTTGTTTCGTTTAACATTAAAACTTAATTTAACAGAAAGCTAAAGTTTAGACATTTATTTTGCGATTTGGCGTTAACATTTGCTTGCGAAATTTCATATTGAATATATCCTTGAAGTTATGCTTGCAAACATAAAGTCTCGATTCTATAAACTGAACGAATCATGTTATGCATGATGTAATCAATCAATCGATAACTGTACTTAAATTGTTATTATTTAAAATAAAAAAAATTAGTTCTTAACTTTCTCATTTTTTTTCATGTTAAAACTTTCAACCAAATGAATATATATGTATATATGTATATATATGTATGTGTGTGTGAGTGTTAAATATAAGAAAATACGATAGCTGCTTTAAAAACTAATTGGCGATCTCAAAATTAACATTCTAAATTTGGTGCTCTCCACCTAAATTCATCTCTTCTCCCAAATTCGAGATTTTTCTACGTTGCGAAACGCTGCTTAAAAAGGGCAACAAAAGCTAAAATTAACCAATCATAGCTTGTTTCTAGCATCACACCTACTCTGGTATAAATACTCTGACGAGCTAATTCTGTCACTTCTTTTCATAGCTTGCTAATATCTCCTCACTTTGCTTCCCCGTCTAAAATACCTATGTGTACCTATGTATATATAAAAATTGCTATGTATATTGATTCTTAAAAAATTAAGAATCAATATACATAACAATTTGTCATATTTCCTTACAAGTGAATCATAGAAATGTCCAGGATTTCATTATGATTGGATAAATATCTATTTTGGTGATTTCATATGCGCGGAAATAAAACCTGGAAATTCTTAAAGTTCATGTTTTAGTATTTTCATCTGTACGCTATCACCCTCTGCCACGACGATTGCAACTAATTTCTCTGCTATGCTTCCGGAATTACTATATATATATAGAGAGAGAGAAAGAACGATTGAAGCAAATACACGTAATTATTGGTTTTCCTATATTATATTCTGCAAGTAATGTTGCAGGCAAATTTACTAAAAAATTCTTAAGTCGTAGCGAAACTACTAACTGAGTTATTCCTTCGTTTTGTGAAATAACAACTGAGTTTTGAGTATGTTTAAATAACCTTTTTATCAAAAACTGTAAACTAAATAAAGGCACTATTTATGCTTACAAATAAAAATTCCCCTGCTTGAGAGATATCAGTAACAGAAAACTGAAGTGAAAGTTTGAATTTATTTCGCATTTTGCTTTAAAAAATTAAAAGTGTTACGTGCAATTAACTTTTAGAAGTAATTTTTTTAAATGAAATTAATGAAAGTTATACAGTTAAAAAGCTGATTTAGAAGATTACATACATATTAACTATATTTCAGAAAACATCTTATAGTTTGAGTCAAATCTAGGATTAAGATTTAAATAGCTGACTTTACGAAAATAAATTCTGGTCCTTAAAAGAACTAACTTACTGCATCAGTATTTGTCTAAAAATCTATAAAAATATTTCAGAAACTCTTCAGACAATGCTAAACATACTCCGGTATTAGGCCAGTATTCTCCAGTACCTCTTTTAGAGTAAATTACAAATCCCTGAGCACATGCAAGGGGTCAGCTGATATCTCGTTACTATCTCAAGTTTAGAAACTGTTTGTAGATGATGTTATCCTTCATTAATTTTGGGGCAGAAACTGTTTATCTACGGTGTTTAACCACTGTACCAATTCTGCACGCTTATTGTATTCTTCGTCATTTCCATGCTGAAATCAATTCTAACGGCTGTTTAGGGTTTGAACTAATTTATATACAAATTTTCCAACATGCTATTCGATTTTAGTAAACTCTTAGCTTTCTTGGTACTAACTTTCAGTACTACTAAAGTATTATGTTTTCCGTATCCTTTTACTTTTGCACAAAGCATTGTAATCGCCCAAAATTTGAGTATCTTATTTCAACAAAAGTATCCTTTTTGACAGTTCCCGAATCCATTCGGGCGATTTCTTGCGTGATGTCTGTACGTATTATGCTCAGAATACAGAACTGTTATTCCAAAACGGATTATAATGTGAATATACACGTAAAAGGGCTTTTTCCGTGGCGTCTGTACGTACGTATGCATGTATGTATCTCGCATTACTCAAAAACAATTGTACATACAACATTAAATTTTGTATATAGGACTGCTATAATATCTACTTATGCAGTCTTTTTTATTGCAATCAGCAATACCGAACATATATATCTATACGTGTGTGAACACTCACCGCGTTATCCAGTTTAAACGTCCTTCCCCGGATTTATTTTCACAATCGTTGGTCGTAGTCATATACTTCCAAATACAGAATTGTATTTGGAAGTATATGACAAATGGACGAAAATATGCATATTTGAGTAACATCAAAATTAAATAAAAAATTGGACAAGTAAGGAAATCTAACTTTTAATGCGATCTGCTGGTTCCTATGTTTATATTTGGGGAAGTTTTATACTGGTTAAAAAAAATAAAATTTTAAGAAGTTAGACTTCCAAAGGACAAAAATTGGTAGGGATATTAATTTTTAGAATTTGCACTTTTTCATTTTCAACTTGCCTTAAGAAATCGGTTCATTAAGATAAAATACAAAATAATTCGAGGAAAGAATTTTAAAGGAAGTGCAGTCAAAATGTGTATAATTTAATAGGCTGTACAAGGAAATTAGGCGATGTCCCATCAAGGTTAAAAAACTTTTTTTTAAAACGGTGAAATGCGTTAATCCCCAAACCTAGTTGTATTTATGAGCAAACCTCAAAAGCATTTCACTTTTTTCGAAGCATCTCAGAATTCAACAGCAAAGTCAACATTCATCCTGGTATTATGATTCCGGAAAATTTGAAATATTCCTACACATGATGAATTCTGAAGAGATCTGTTAAATAACTTTTTCATCATGGTGGTCTATGGTAGTAACAGACCTTCCTATTTCCTACATAGAATTTAAAGATATGGAAGCTATACACATTGGTAATAACATTGACGATGAATAGGTTCGCCAGTGGCCGAGGGATTACACCTTGGAAAGCTCATTAAATTCGTCCACAATCTGTCGATATTACGGGGCATCTACAGTTTTCATATTTGCCTTATGTATAACAAAAGTACAACTTCAGATTCTTAGTTTCACATTACATAAGAAATAGGCATAAAATTTTATTCATACACTAATCTCTTCACTTACGTCTCCTACTCATATTCTTAAAATCTAAACAAATATATTTAGGCAGTAATTTTGTTATGCTCTAAAAAAGAAAAATATATTTTTTTCAAAATCGCTAACAGTTGCCAAAGTTGAAACACTTAAGAAAAATCTATATTTGTAGAAGCATTAAGTATTTTAAGCAGGAGAGGTGAAAAATGAGCAAAGCCCTCGCCGGAACTCGAACCTCGGACCTCTCGAATACGCGCCAAGTGGGCTGACTATTACATCACGAAGGCATGCTGTGAAGGTGAGAGAAATACCTTATATACTCCCAGGGCGACTGGGGATTAGGAGACCTAATCGCCAGTCGATTTTATCCAATATTGATGAGTGTTGGTTGGTGAAGAATCATTATCCACCACCTTTTTTAGTTCGGGGGTCACTGTAGAGGCATTAGGTATTTTAGGCAGGAGACGTGAAAAATGAAGAATGCCCTAGCCAGGACTTGAATCTCGGTCTTCTCAATACACGCTGAGTGTTCTGGCCATTACACCACGAAGGCATCCTAAGGAGGCGGGAGAAAGACCTTATATATTTAGCTCTAGTGTTCAACAGGATTAATGATAAAAATTGGATTTTTGAAGCTACATCTGTCAAATAATTTCGAAAATTCTGAACTTCAGGAGAGGCAGTTTTAGTAAACGCTTGTACGTAATATTTATGGTACCTAATAAGTGTACATGCGTTATCCAGTTTCGGTGCACCATGTTAAAGTTATATTATTGTAAAATTTCGGGAATAAATCGTTTACCGATTCTTAAAGTGCCCGTTGTATGATTTTCATAGACAATAAAATTAATTAATATCCCAATGCAATTTTTTAGTTTCCTAGTACATTTAATTTTAAAATAACCCTCTTTTAGACATGTAAAATTTTTGCCTCATAAATTATTAATTTATATCTGAGAATATTTTAATTAATACATAAAACTGATGTGCAATGTTGAATTTAATATATGATTCAAACGATTTGTGTATTTTGCTTTAAAGCCAAAATATCCAAATAATCAAATGTGAAATCTCTAACAATATGCTATCCAAATTAAATAAAGACGAAGCGTTTTCTTCCTATTTTATATTTTATCCAATATTCCAGAGTGTTGGGAGAAGGATTTCTTTCTCACAAAAGTTTATAGAAACCCCATGCATCCAATTACTCTTTCTTGTACGACACTTCTAGTTTTCAAATAAATTCTCTAAGGAAAGAAGGTTTTCACAATTGAAATTCAGTAAATATATATATAGCTATTTACTTCTTTCTCTTCCTTAAAGTTCGGGAACGCATTTGCATTTTGTCACCGAAAGTTTTCCACCAATCTAAAAAAAAATACCATTTTAAATCTCCAAGTACATTCGCTCTTTTCTAGTTGAACTTAACATACACTCTCAATGCAATTGATGTACTCGTCTACGAAGGATTTCTAAAGAATGAAATCTTAAAGGTATTTTTTATAATCCCTTAAAACTTTTTATTTGCTGAAACGTAAATTGAGAAAAGATGTTATGTGCAGGAAAAATCTGTATTTTGCATTTAGACGCTCCACAAAGTGCAAAGCGTAAATAGATTTTACTGAACTTAAAATTTTTTATTTAATACTAGAATACATGAAATTAAAAGCATAAGCATTTGATGACGGTTCTCACACATGCGCTTTGCTGCTCAGAGGTCAGCGCACGAAACTAGTAAACGGAAAATTCCAATCCCTCTGCTTGGTTTTTCAAAAATTTCCTATTCCAGAGAACATAACTACTTAAAAAAATAACCAATATATAAGTTGTAGTATCCGCAATTCTTAGAATAATATGAAGATATCAGCAGTCGTTTTTGAAACAGTCTCTTTCTGACATCTTACGTTCAATTCAGTTTCAGAGAATCAATAATATGACGGGTTGAAGGTTTGGTAATCAGCCATATACCGCCAGAGATTAAAACTTATAGTGGGAAGTAAGTATTCAGTCAGTCCAAAGTTTTTAAGATGGCAGTACTGCTAAATAATTAGCAGCGCAACGCAGATGCAAAGGATGTGCTCTAGTAAGTGGTCTCTGAAAGCAACATATGAAAATGTAACTGAAAGCATCTGCTGAATGCTGGAATTACGTTTTCTTGCTATTCTTGTGAGCGTATAGCTAAAATAATGCCTCCGTGAGAAATATATAAACCTTATCAGCAGGTCCAAACTTCAGTCACACGACAATTTTAGTATAACAGATAATTCTTCTGACACACTGAATCTTGTGTTGTAAGGAACTGTGAAACTGCTAATTTAGGGAAAAATGAAGTCAGCGAGCTGAAAAATATCAAAGGTGCTCGTCATTCCACCAAACGAAAGGGCAAAATGAAAGGATGCATTGTATATCATTTGAGCAATGTTATTGCAAATCGCACAATTACGACAGAAATTTTAGCTTATAAGTTAGAGAGTGCTGCAATCAAACACATTATTGTTGTGCATTATCAACACTATCGAGATTAATTTAAGTTAGATATCCATTGCCCCGTGTATTTTAACAGCAATCTGCATCATTCTAAACCAGACACATTCTCCAGATCTACATCATTTTCCAGATAAATCTAGCATTGTGATAGTTCTACCTATGCTTGGCATTACCCGCCCTGATCAGTGCAGTGGCTAATGATGTTGGCATTGGAATAACCTATGAGCCCTAATTTTAAGTGACGGGAAAGGCATGGATGCTTGTAAATGTATAGTATCTGCGCGGCATGGAGTTATTCAAAATACTGGCTAGATAAAAATACTCTCGAATCGGTGACAGCAGAAGAGAAGGTGGCAGACCCTCGGACCATCCTCTGGAAAATTCTCTATCAAACGTGGGGCAGATTAAATTCTGGTGTCTAGCTTATTTGTATTTGTACATTTGTGGCTATGGTATGGAGATATAATTAGGTGGTTCGTGCTTTATGCATCGTCATACCGATATAGCATCTTCTTTTACAGTATGGATGTATTCCCGTTATTCTAATAATACATATTCCCTTTACCTTGAAAACCTCCATTATATCTAGCTTGTTGGAGCATAGATTTGTCTCTTTATCTCGGGCGCCAATAGAATAGTTCATATGAAGCTACACATGAATGCCACTGATGGGTGGCCATCATGTCCATTTCTTTCATTGTCGTCTCTTTCCCGCTAAATATATCTGGCAGATGATCGCGCAAATACTGCATACCACAGATCACATGTGGTTTATAGAGCATGAAGTTTAGTAATGTGAGGAAACCTCATGCACTTACGCAGACCTAAAATACATTCAACTTCCTTTCCTCTCTGCATTGGGGTAGCCAACGCTTGGCTGAATGTGTAACGTTCCTGAAAACTGGGATTTCGTCTCAGACCTTTTGTCCCGAAAAAAGGGTTTTCTGGTTTACCTAAATAGTAACGTGAATACGAGCCCGTTTTTCCAGAAAGTCTTCCTGAAAGTTTCCTTTCTAAAGCAAATAGAGCTGGCTTGCTTTGCAGCAGGTTTAAACAATAAATTATTTCTCTCCTAGGTCGAGCAGTAATAATCATTACTGTCATGATGATTAGTGGATATAATGACTTCGTCATGTTATTAATATACGGCCCACCAGCGGACAAGCCGTAAAGTCGCTAAACACTGGTAGTTCGGGCCGAGGTTTAAATCCCACAAACGGGCTGGCTGCATGAGCCTTTGCTTGGATTTCTCCTTGTGTAACAAGCCCATGCGATCCAATTTCCTTTAGAAAGTTCTCTACAACGGCATCTATCATCTCAGGCAGACAGCCCTTGAGTGCTTTGTCATACTCAAATAAACCAAACCAAACCTAATAACTATACCTTTAATAAATATCGTTCTTGAAGCACATATTCTACATAGATGCACCCATATACCAGGGATTGCAAATTATGTTAATATGAAGCTCATGTTTAAGTTTTGATCTCTGACTGTAATTTTGATATCCAAGGAAAGTGACTACCGTTTCTATGTCTTAAAAAATATTAAAACCAATTCTAAAACTATTTTAATCTAAGACACAGCAGTTTATGAAATTACTTTCAGCACTTCTTACATGGATATTTTGTATATATAAAATTCCGACTCTTTTATTTAGCTCCCACAGACTAAGCCGAATTTAATGACTTCTTTTACAAAATCCGTGAAGTTTTCGAGAGCAGATTATTACAGATTTGAATCAATTTTAGTGCAAATTATAATTCTAAATTCGAGATTATTCAACTAATTTTAAAGACTGGACTTTTCTAATATGCGGCATTATGCTCAATTTAGATACTGTATGTTCTGATACCTTCTACATCCATCTTCTACCAGTATTCAAATTGCTCCCACACGGTCTTCTACCTTTGTAAATCGTAAACAGAAATGTCTGGGATCAAACTTTTAGGAAGGTGAAGCACAGAAGTACCTTGCATATTCTTTTCGAAAAGAAGATCTTATTTACTGAATCATACATAATTGATTTTCTAAAAACGAAGCAACATTTTTAAAAGCAAGGTTTAGTATTGATGCATAGCTAACTCATAATTTTATATAAATGAATGGAAAATATTTCCAAATTAATCAATTTCTCTTTTATTAGATTATGATTCTTGAGGAGTAAAACATAACAAGGATATTAATAACATATATTTAAATATAAACAAAAATCTGAAAGGTTCCAGATTTTAAATTACGTCCAAAGGGGCGTTTTTTTAATATTTTGGTCCATTTATTAAATATCATGTTCCTCGCACTTAAACCATAAAATTCAGTTCAAGAGAAATATCGCAAAATAATTTGAAATTGAGCATATCTTTAGAACTTCCGATTCACAGTCTCACGCACTGGCGATAAAAATGCTTTTTTTTTCTGTACAACTTTGCCATTGCTTACTTTGAAAGCTCTGAGTTTGTTACTCAAAAATTCGTTTATTCATTAAGTTTTAAAAAATATGAAATCGATAATAAAACAAATTCCAAATTTCAAATTTGGGTTTCCAGATGCCCATATTCGCAGTAGGATTACGTCATTCAAAATTGGATGCCTCTAGGAACCGTTGTTTTATCACAATGTGAGAAAGATACATACATTTATGCAGATTCTTCATTATACAATTTATTTAAATGTAATACATGGCGATAATATTTAGTGGCAACAATTTGAAAAGTGAAACGGGCATTCAGATTGAACCGACACAAAATCGCAAAACGAGAACAATAGTCCTTCAGGGACAAAGCCCCTTTGGACTAATAAATATTAAATAAATCACTTACATTAAAATTATAAGTTAAGGAATGCTACACAACAGAATGTCATTGAACGATATTTAAGGGGGGAATCAACGTTAAATAATTATACTATTTTTATTAACGGACTCTCACGCCAAGCCAAAAAAGATATTAAAAATCTCAAATTTTAATACCTCAGTCATTACAGTCGTTAAATACCTGTCATTGTTTATCATATGGAAATCAAACGTTTTATTTTTGTTTTTTATATCATGTATTTAATTTAACTAAATGCAAGTATAGGGACTGGGACAAAATGTTAGACTTCATAATCTTTACAGCACTGATATTTTCAATTTAAAACGTGAAAACATGAGTATTTGAAATATTTAACGCGAATTTTGCACATTTTTTGTAATTGAAGAATAATTTTACGACCAACGACTGCGAAACTATAGGCCATGTAAGGAGGACTTTTATGGACATAGTGGGTACATGAAATCCTGGAAAGAAGTGACGAAAAAGAAGGAGACATATATCGATATCAATGTATGTTTTGTACAGCGATTCTCATGTATCTTAAAATATGAACTCAAACGTTTTGATATCTGGAAACGCTGTCAAATGGCGCTTACACAGTGGGCGTGCTAAACAATTTTGAATAATTCATTCTATGTATTCAAACCGTAACACAATAAGTACCTTGATTTCGGATTTAAATGTCATATTTTATCATCACTTCATTCCCATGTATTCTATATATATATTTACAAGATATAAAAGAGTTGATGGTCATATTTTTAATAAATGAATAGAGCACACTAAACCTAACACTTAAGAATATGAATGTATTGGTGCAAGTGACGCGTTGAAATATAAATACAAGAAATAAGAGATGAAAGGAAGCATAAAATATTTGTGTATCGTTGACGTTATTTCTTTAACCGCACTGCTGACAATAATTGTTCAAATTTACTTTTGTCAGCGATCATAGTGTATAGTTGGCAACGTTAATGGAGCTATTTCCTTTTACAATTACGAGGAAGGACATAAAAGTGCTTCTTTAGCAAAATTCTTGACACCTTTAAAACTCATTCCTTCGATACTGCCAAGAATATAATACTATTCGAGGACACAATTTTGAAAATTTGTAAACATTGCTGTAACGTATCATACGTGAACGATACTGCAAGCAAGTTCCTTTGAGCTTTTATTTCTAATGTTCCTGTCTCAAAGCCTCACATGGTTCTGTAGATTCCTAAAAAATTTTACACCTTTAAAATTGAAATCATCAAGGTCTTTAAATGCCCTATATATCAAGGCCCTATACATATATATATATATATAAAATATTCATAATGAAAGCAATTAAAAGTAAATTAATAAGCCCAAGACTTGCGCTAAAGCTGCAAAGTAATAAAGCAATAATTCACTATAAATTATAAAAAGAAAACTCTCCATATTACACCTCCAAGCAACGGAAATTCAATTTAAAAACATTATTGAAAATGTATTTTTCAGAATTTAAAAAAAAATTATAGAATTTTCAGTCCTATCAAAAGTAAACTTTTTAAGTATTGAAAAACCAGTTACTTTTATTGATAGCAGATTAATCGACTGATCAAGGGAATAAACCAATCTACCATCAATTAACAGTAACTAAAATAAGAGAGAGTGTTTCATCTTACTTCCACGTAAGCGTCAAATTATTTGCTAGATTCAAATCACTAAATGATACTCAAACAAAATAAAGATATTAGTCACTAAACCAAAAGAATCCTCTTAAAAAGAAAATAATGTTTTACTTTAGAAGACATATCCCCTACACTCTCTTTTCATTTCAAATACAAAAGTAAAAACAAAAGTAGATTCAACAACAAATTTAAAAAAATCATAAGAAGATTAAAAGTAATCCATAAAATTAAAATTAAAGTTAAAAACTTTAGTAAAAAAATTTAAAAGTCAAACTAATAAGCAAAAATTAACCAACTTGCCTTAAAATTTTAAAAACCAAATGACTGGAATGTAGGTACGTATTAAAGGGTTGTCGTAATAAGTAGTTTTCTATTGAAGAAAGTTTAGATTAAATTGGCGACAAAACTGCAAAGTTTCTTCGAGATATAATACATAGAGAGCAGGCTGTTATTAAAATAGCGCTAAAGCTGCTATTAGTTTGAATTTATATTCATAATGAAAGTAATTAAAAGTAAATAATAATCCCAAGACTTGCGCTAAAGCTGCAAAGTAATAAAGCAATAATTCACTATAAATTATAAAAAGAAAACTCTCCATATTACATCTCCAAGCAATGTTTTCTTGCATGGATAAAGAGAGAACAAAAAGAATTTTACTGCAGAAATATTACACATAATTGTTACAGAATGACTATTGCGTCCCCTATCATCGAATTTTTCAATAAAAAAATAAAAAAGGAAATGAGCAAAATCGGTATTAGAACTAACATTAGTAACATTAGTGTCTTCTCAATTTACCAACTTATATAGTATTTGAATATGTGTGTGTGTGTGTGTGTGTGTATTATATTAATACTGTATTGCATACTTGAAAATGAACATAATTGCTTCTTTAGTATTTATTTAATAGAATTGTTAAATTTAAATTATGACATATTTCACGAGATGTTTATCTGGAGGTTTTTAAATAGTCTACGTAATAATAACAGACTTAAAAAGTCAAACTTTTTTCTCGGATGCAAGGAGGAAGACGACTCCCCTTCAATCGGGCAAAATTAGCTCCGCCGCCGCCCACGTCGGGCAACGATGCGGAGCGTCGGACACTCCGGGTCGTATCGATCACCCCCGGCGGCCAGGGTCGCGATGCGATTGTTACTCGGGTTTATTTTGAAAGTGTGGGAACTGATAAAATATTGATTTTCTTTCCCTTTTCAAAATGAGATTTCTACTCGATTGAAAATATCACATTCAGGAGAGAATCGAGTTTGGACTTTCGCCTAACATTTTAGGTAGACTTGAAGGAGAAAAAAAAACCTCCTCACCTCTCAGTTCAGACTTGAATTACTGTTTGGACGTCATAAGTCCGATCGAAGATAACTTCAATAAATTTGAAATTCCCTTTATCAAAGAAGGAAGAAAAGTTTTTTCCTCCACTATCCACCGAGAGAATCCTATGAACGGAAAACTACAGACTTTTTCAAACAAAGGTTTTCAAGGAATTTCAAATGTAATCATAAAAAGGCTCGGTAATAAGGTTTTGTGCTTGTGACAAGATATATAACAATAGATAATAAAGTCTATGAAAGGTTATAAATTGAATAGCTGTGAAAAAAATTGAATGCTTGAAAGAGAAATAAAGCAAAGATTAATGTAATAACATTAATTAAAAAGTACAGAAATGCCTTAATTATTAAAATAATACAAATTAATAAACCCAGAAATGCATAAGGAGAACATAAAGGAAAATAAGGAAAACATACATAAGGAAAATTTTCAGATTTGAATTCGGAAATAATAAATACGAGAATTACTACATGGGAAGAAACATTATACTGTTTGAGAAAGACGAAATTTAAATTTGCGTTTGAGAAATGAAATACAGAAAGCAATTAAAATTTCATTTTGGAAGTAATTAATAATATAGAAAGGACAGGAACACGAAACGGAGAAATTTAAACCTGCGGTTTAGAAATAAAATAAAGTAAGAAATTTTAAATTTGAATTTAGAAACATCCGTAAAAATCATCGGTAAAGAAATGTAAATAAATTCCTTTAATTATTTTTCTTGTTTTCAGTTTGTACATATTATCGTTTCAATATTAAATTTTTCTTAGGACGTATCGTAATCACGAAAAATTTTGGGTATCATATTTCAGCGAAAATATCCATTTTGACCGCTATCGAATGAAATTTAACGATGTTTTTGCGTTACATATGTACGTAAGGACATAATAAAGCACTCTTTTTCTCCAACCCAGTTATATAACTGATTTAAAATGGATTCAGAAGAGATTTTTTTCGTGGCATATATGTACAGATGTATGTATCTTCCCTAACTAAAAAACATGTAGCCTCAGAATGTTGAAATTTTGCATATGACACTGCTATAATATGCAGTTGTGCACCTTCCTTTTTGGTTGTAATTGGCATCACCAAAAGTTATATCAATATATATATATATATATATACACGCACCCACTATGTTACTCGGCTCCGTGAGCTCAGTTTAAGGTTCTGCGAAAGGGATTGCACCCCGGCCCCAGTTCTGCGGGGCGTGAGGATTCTTAGTGCGATTAAGTTCGCGGAGAGAGGAAGGCAATACCTTACTTACTTATCTTCCGATTAAGATATTTATGCCTTTAGTTAATCTGCAGGCAATAGTTGTAGAAGTATCAACAATTTGAAAGTTGTTTAAGTGTGGTTAAGCCTAATTTTTGCTTACCATAGCAGCCATATTTGTTTACGTTTGAAACTTAGCAGAACAGTGAATTCAGTTTCTGCACCATAGTAGCCATATTTGTTTTTACATTTGAAACTTAGCAGAACAGTGTCTTTCTACCGAGAGGGAGCAAAATTAAGCTCATTTTTGTGTACCGAAAATTCTGCCTTATTCCCTTGCTGCCGAATTGCTTGTTTTTGCGTAGAACTCTAATTTAAAGTGTAAAAAATGTTTTTAATTGTTTAAATGTATTTGGAGTTTTATATTTTTTCTATATTTTTCAATTTTTAATGAACATATTTTAAGGTTTATATATTTTTGCCTTGTCGCGAATTGAAGACAGAATTAATTGAATAAGAAATATATCCCTAATGAAATTCGAGGAAACAAGTGTTTCGTATTAGCAGAAAATATTGTAGCCAGTCTGTCTCAGGCAGAGGATAATGCTTACGAGTAGCGCGTGCGCATTAGGTAAGCGGGGCTGAATCGTCTGTGAAAAACTATTTCTTTTTTATTTGTTTAATTTCTTTTATACATCATAATAGATTTTTTATAGTATTTGGATAGAACACGTGGCAACGATTACATAATTTTTCAGATGATATAATTTTTGTGCATTCTGAGTTATAAAATGAATGAGATGTAATGCTGTTAAGTAAACCTAGCGCCAGAGTGTAGCTATAATAAATAAATATAGTGAATTTTAAAGAGTGCACTTATTCTATTATGGTTTATGATCGACGAAGTAGATTTAATTCAATTCAATAAGTTTAAATGAAATGCAGGAAAAATGCGTATAATTTAATATTCTGCACAAGGAAGTCATGTGGTGTACACAACAGATTTTTTCATGTAGCAGATGAAGTAGATTTTATGCCGTTTTCATTTGAAATGCGATTTAACTTTTAAAAATTTAATTACTGTGTAACGTATCTTCGAGATATAATTTGTATTTGCAGATATGTTTAAAAGCATTTTCCTTTCAGTAATATATTACTTCGTATTTAAAACTGGTATTGTATAATATTTATATTTAAATAAAAATGTACATCTGTACTTTATTTTATTTTGTATTAAATTAGGGTGCATATGTCTCTATATAAATATTTAGTTTTTCCTCGTTTAATAATCTTTTATTGATGCTTTGTATATAACTATTACATTGGTTTCCCATGTTTTCTACTTTGTTTTATCTATTACAAGAGTTATAAACAGAAATACTGTGATTTGAATAACTGTTATGTGCGAATAACTGAATTACTTGTTATGTGCGCTAAATAACAACTTACAACCCTAACGCCATGAAGCTATTCTTTGATAAAGAAATGTCACATTAGTATGATTTAATGTATTGCATTTGCTTACTAAACTCTCGGTATTTTAAATTTTTATTTACTTCATAGTCAAAAACACAAACTTATATTGACAGTGAGTTTGAATATTGAAATTCTGCACTAATCTAACACACCAGATATTTTCTGATACCAAATCTGACAACACTGCTTTGATGTATAATTCCACAGTTTTTTTAAACTTTTCTAGCAGACGAAGTTAAAGAAATTGCATAAGATAGAACAGTATTGTTGCGTTCTGCGGGTTCGTGGATTTTCAGCTGCCGAAACTACGATAAATACACTGAAACAATCAGCAAAACAGCCTTCAGGCTATAGCGGTGAAGACAGCTTCATCTTAAAGCACAGCACTAAAATACAGCTCCTGACTCGGAACCGTACTCTCAAGCTAATCTCTGAGCTCCAAACACTACTAGTGAACTCAACATACTACTCCACTACTCAGGATACTGCTTTCAGGCATGGTATATGTAGCTTTAACCTACTTTCGAGAACATTCCCGAAGCAAAGCGCTAAGAATGCGTTCTAAAATGTTCTCTCTCGTCTACGGTATATCGCCAATTTTATCGGCAAATGGGCGATTTTGCACCAAATCTGACAACTCTGCTTTTCCTTGCCACTTTCTGACATCTCTAACTCCGCTTTGCATGGAAGCTATTATACCGCAGCTGGGCATTTCGAAACAGTATTTTATAAACCTTAACAGAAGTTTGTTATTATTAGTCTCTCATACAGACTGCTGTTGCTAGCTGATTTGTTACTTATGTAATTTATAATAGAAGCAATTTCTGACACAAAACTATACTAACAGAAATTAAAACAAAATCCTTTCAATCTGTGAATGTTTGCTAACCTATTATTTTTATTAATTTTTTCCTGTATTATTATTTCTTCATTTGTCAGTCCCGAGAAGAATGCAAATTCGTTAACGTTTATGAAAACATAACTTTTGAAGTTAGAACAGAGATTTTTATCATTGACCAACTGACTGTCTTAAGCACAAATTCTTTCTAGCTTCTAAACTTATTTCAAGTTGGCTTCAGCCTTTGTTATACCTGTTTGCAGGAATGAGTTGAGAGACTGAGCCAAAACATATAGTTGGACTTTGCTCATTTAAGACACTCATTTCCAAAAGCTAAGCGCAAAGATGTAAAATGCAAACAAATCACCAAATACTGCTTTGATTGACACAAAATTCGGCAGGAACGTAGCATATGTATTTATGCATAAAACAAAATCAATAATTATATACGGAAATGAAAGCAATATTAAATTTTTGTAAGTTATCAGATAATGGCATACTGGAGGCTTAAACAGAATTGTGTATAAAGTGAAAATAAATAACATAAAATGAAAAAAAGGACATTAATAGGATATGCGATCCCCCCTCATCTGTATACAAAGTTTATACTTGTGACCGTGCTTTCAATTAGGTGCTCAACCACTGTAGAATTAAGCAATTGCCATTCTTCTTGTAGAGCAGTTTCCAGCTCAATAAGAGTGGCTGAAGGTGGAAAACGTGAAGATACTGCACGGCCGAGAGCATCCCAAAGATTTTCAATGGGATTAAGGTCGGGAGAATATGCTGGCCACGCCATACGCGCAATCCCTTCACTCTCCAGGTAGTCATCCACGATGTCAGCTCTATGGGGACGTGCGTTATCGTCCATTAAAACAAAAGTAGAGCCAACTGCTGCAGCTTACAATCTCACAATGGGTTCTAGGACTTCATCTTGATACCGGACAGCCGTCAAAGGACCCCGTTTAAATATGTGCAAGTCGGTGCGATAGCCTAATGAAATCCCTGATCACACCATAATGCTTCCGCCTCGGAATGTGTGATGTTCGGTGATGTTTTGGAACTGATTGCGTGTTCGTTGTTAACGCCATATCCTTCTACGCTTGTCATCTGGCTCCAAAGCAAATCTTGACTCATCAGTAAACATGACATTTCCCCAATCAGACACATTCTAATTGACATGTTCCCGGCACCACTGTAATCGTGCCCCTCTTGATTGGACGGATAGAGGAACATAAACTCGAGGTACTCGGGCGTACAGTCCACTCATATGTAATCTTCGGCGTACAGTAGCTGCAGATATCGCCTTACCAATAGACGCTATAACCATATATGTCACACCTGTGGAGGTCGCTTTGAGATTCCACTTGCCTACAATACCAATATATCGATCTTCCGCGGAGGTTGCAACCCTTGGGCGACCGGCTACGGGCCTTCGGACAATTGTCTGTGTGGTTTGGAATTGTTTCCATAAACGTGGAATTACAGAATGATGAACGCCGAAGAAAAGAGCAACATCTGTGATCGATTGTCCTGCTTCAATGCGCCCCACAACACGCCAGCGTTCAGAATCTTCCATTCGTCTTCTGGAAGTCATAGAAACAAGTATGTCTTGAAAACAAATTGTACGAAAGTTTTAAACACCTTCTATCAGCACTTACAATCAACTTCTGTAACCGTTCATAAAGCTGGCTTCTTATAAGACTGCCTTTTTTCATATTTCTTAACATGAAAGCGCGATTGGCTGTTACCTAACATATTTGCATACTTCCATCTACCTCTGCAGCGAACTGCATCCTCTTCAATTCTGATTGGCTTCCGGAAATTAGCATTTTCCTCTCCTCGCTTAACATTTGGAAGTGAGTGTACAATAAATTAAATACATTACTTTGTGTTTTGTTAATTTCGCGAATAACAGCGACCCTTCGCGTTGTATATATGGTTAGATTGAATAGATAATGCATTGTTTTAAACTTTCTCCTGATTTAATGTTATTTTACTGAAGGATTAAGGCCAGCCTGTCGCCTGCCTGTCATTACGGAGCCAGAATTCAACATTTTCAATAGCTGGGTTCCGTTTACTGGCTCCCAACATGAGTAGTTAAGTAGAGTTAATTCAGCTTTTCATTTGGCATGTATAAAGCACCTGGAGGATTTCTGGCAAGCCTGATGGAAGGTTTTGCGTACGTCATTAATGCCATGCGAGCTTCACCGAAGCCAGCCATGTGTTTTGGAGGCAGAAGTTGTATAACAAATTCAATCTTCTGGAAGAGTTGGAAAACCGCTTCATATTTTATAAAGTTGTCGAGTAACATAAGGCTGCCATGGCAACGTTCATTTTAAAGGCCAGGCTTAGAGATAATTCAAAGGTATAGGAGAAAAATCTGTTTGGGGAACCTGACAGCGAAATACGTGTATTTGACATTCTTTAGGCTGTGTCCATGAAGCCTTCCCAGCAGTAAGCATTAGAGTTCGATTGGAGATGGAGTTATGCAAAACTATCAGATGCTAGGAGAAGACTTGACGGGATTCTCCAGTATTGAGAAACTGGGGATCATAAAATTTCTTTACGGGGAAAAAACCAGGTGTTGAAATCGTACAGTTTAGTTCATTTGGTGCTGAATGAAGGTATCTGGTCTTTAGCAATGTTAACAGGTATTGCCTCACATCCATCATTATGTAGAATTTTGTTTTATTTCAGTAATAAAATTTTTTACTTATTTCATGTTTCAATGCATAATTTAAATGTTTATATTTGAAACACATCTACATGAATAAGCAGTAAACGTAAAAGTTAAAATAAAGGGCAGTAACATTGGAAATGAAGTTCATTAAATCCATATGTTCATCGAGTTGATAAAGATTCAGCAATACATAAAATACATAAATAAATAAAATAATACATACATAAAATCCAATGTGTTAAACAAAAGTCATCTTGTCTTATAATCAAGCTTTAAACCTTTTCCCCGGTAAACAAAGTTACTTGTGCGCTTATAAATAAAATAATGTAATTTTAAACGAAGAGGTTAAAAATGTTTCTAGTATAAATATATTTTAAACTGATTTGCAAATATCTTGTCTCACAGCAGAAAAAAAGAAGAGTGCTTGTTTAATAAAGGATCTTTTAAAAGAAATGACATTAGCTGCAGAAAATGTATAATATTTTTTCGTTAAGGGACATTCCATTACGTAAGGGTTCTCAGATCCTATGCCCCTCGAGGTATAAGGACAAGTTTTAGTAAATCCATATAGTATATATAAAGGTTGCGAAGGAATTTTATCCCGATTTCGAAATTTTGCAATTGAAATCATACAGATTATAGTACCGAGGTTGTTACAGCATGTCGTCGAATTGAAGAATTACGGTACGTTGGAAAAACTATTCGAGTTAGATGTAAGATATGAATGCCACATGATGGTCGAAAATAGATGTATGGGGGAATATGGTGATAGGTTCATCGCTAGCTACTGTAATGTACTACTATTAGTATATTTGGCAGAACTGACAGAAAGATCTGTGGGAGAAGTGAGGATGGACATCAGCTAAATAACAATTTGAGGGAGCAAATTAGCGATCCCCAAGTGGGATTGAGAAGGAAACTATTTCTCTCTTTAAAAAGGAAAAAAAATGGGTGTTGAAAGCAATAAAGTTAGTTATTTAAACTTAGAAGAGGAGTCTAAAGTCAGAAATATCGAGCATCCCAGAATAACCAGAAAGTCTCTCAATTACAGTTGATCACGATGTTATTGAAAATATTGTTGTCTTGAATGAAATATCCTCAATAGCATTTTATGTATTAGGGAGCAGAGAAGTCTTTTATCAGAGAAATTTTTTAAGAAATAATTTAGAAGACATGGGTTTTTTGAGACTATAAGGATGATGGTAGTAACGCTGTGACATCAGAATTCTGAGTGCATAGGCATCGTGACGGTGTATGCGTAAGTTAAGAATGAAAAGCACCATTTTTTATTTTCTGTGGTCAGAAATGTGCAGCCAAATGGGATATCGAGTTTTGGATTTTTGAAGTCAGTACGTTTGCACATTAATTTTCAAGCAGATAAGATGCACCTTAAGATGAGCAGAATGCAAAAAAAGGACATAATACAATCAATACTGAATCTACAAGCCCTGCAAAGTTACAGACGTGGCAAGTGCTTTTCCGGCATTCTTCGCTAAAAACCCGCGTTTAACACACATACTCACCCACGAGATAAGTTTAACCCACGGGATAATGTTCCGTGTAGAGCAAGGTTCTCAGACGAGGGGGAGATTTTCTCGTGGGAGGGATTACATTGTGTCAAGGAAAATGCTTTAGTCTTTTATTTAGCTATTAGATATTTAGTTCAGTAAATGAATACAAAAATACTTTTATTAACGCTTTTTTATTTATCAATATTTTCGACTGTTTAATGTATAAAAACATCTTATAAATAAGTTTTTAAAGGGTTTTAAAGGTGAAGGCATCCAAATAAAATTTGCGGCCGAAAAACGTATTTACTTTCACAAAACATCACATCCAGGATTCAATGTGTATCATCACAATGATACACATTGAAACAGATGAATACAAACTAATCGCAACTAAACGTTAGCTGCTGCTAAATGCTGCAAAAGAACTAGCTGGTTTCAGGATTTATGCTCATACTATGTACGTTTCCCAAAAGATTTTGTAAAATCACCCTGCCTTTGTTAAATTTAAGAAAAATATATATAGTTGGTCAGCAAAGAGTACAGATTTTGAAAAGTTTAAAGCTGCATTGATTACAGCACCGATCTTAAAATTTCCTACTTGGAAGAAAAACTGGAGGTAGCTGCAGATGTGTCTGATTATGTGGTAGGAATTATGGTTATGCAAGAGGGTAAAACGAAACTCAAAACAATTATTCCTCTACTGAGAGATAGAAACCCTACAAAGCCTTGTCCCTTTGGTTGTTCAGAAATTCGGAATGTATTTCGGCAATTTGCCACTCACAGAGTATACGAACCATGCCGAGATTACGCTCCGTATTCGTAAAAGAACTTGTAGCTCAGGTGAGCTCTTAACTTGAAAGAGTATAATTGAATAATTAAGTATACATCTGTACATCTCGGAAAGAAAATTTCTAACCCTGCCGAAAATTAAATTGGATTTCAACGAAAAGAAATAATATCTGCCATGTTGACTTAAAATATTTTTAATTTCGAATAATAAAATATTTGAAATAGGATCCCGAATTTAAAACATTTGCGCATATTTAAAGTATCTTGATGATTTTGGACAGACGATGTAACTGGTATTCGGAACAGAGCTGAAAACTACAAAATTAGTAATACCTTTTTATTTTACACGAAAGTCACAAATAAAAACTCGGAACTGCGGCCGGTTGTTCGACCAAATTAAGATTAAGTACAACTATATTGAATTAGTATCATTATGCGCATGTCAGGCCACCTGAGGTGGAGAAAGACAATAAAGAGGATGAGGGAAACGGTTTATTTCCCTAAAGTGTAAACTTTATCACGCTATATGTCAAGTTGTGTGGTTTTGGTCAGTTAATTATCGCTATTAATTATAGCTTGGCCAAACATTTAAATAACATAAAATTGTTTCAAATTAAAAATAAATTGTTAGAAGTGATTTATTAGGACCATATCCTAGAAGTGAAAAAACAAAAGATTTTGGTAGCAATAGTCGACTACAACGGATAGAGTTCTTGCAGTGAGCTTCAGCAAAAACAATTGCAGGCTCACTTCTTTAAATAACTTTATCTTAAAACATGAGGCCCACCTTAAACTAATATCCCATAATGATCCTCAATTCGTGAGATCCTCAATTCAAATATTTGAGGAAATGGGCGCAGCCTTGACATAAAGCGTCTTAAATGGTTCACAGTCTAATACTTCAGACCGAATGTGCAGACACATAAATAAACTTTTACGCAGTTACATAAAAAGTTACCATTCGAGCTGGAATAACTGCGTCAGTGAATTCGCCTTCGCTTTAATTTCAATAAAACATGATAAGACAGTAAAACTTCTGAAGAACTATTTTGAGGCAGGAGTTATGATTACATCGCTCTATAAACTGTTTTTGTGGTAAAGAAGGCCGAAGAATTTACACTGAAAGGCGCTAGAATAGTAATTCAGATGAAGATCGTATGCACTATTGCCGCAAAATAGAGGGGGAGAAAAGTTGAAAGGGCTGGGATAATGTGTTGAAGGCTGAACATTTACGATCTTTTGCATCTCAGGCCAAGTTTGAAAATTTCTGCCCTTTTCTTTCGTTTTTTTCACCTTTTGATAATTTAAGAGTGATGATGATTTACCTCAAAAGAAATATGCTTCGGAAATCACGCCAACTGTAGATGAATACAAACAATGAAACGATCATTAATTAGAACAAATTTAAGAGAAATCCTTTAAGAAAATGGCTTAGGCCCATCGGGGATGAATCAGCGCAGGAAGAGGCTAGATCAAACGGCAAGAGCGAAAAGGAAAAGAAATCAACCTGTCTCAAAGAAAATTGTGTAAAATCGTGCAATTTAACAAAAGCCTGGAATACTACAACGAAAAAAAATCTAAAGCTCATTGCCAGTTGAATAGAAAGCACGGATTTCGGCGTCATCATCAGCCTAAGGCATCAAGCAACATTAATATAAGATTTTCTAGTACAAATAGCTACATTATATCCCTCCAGATTCTGTAGCATATCTTCGAGTACTCAACGATTTCTTGCGTAAAGAGAGGTATACTTTCCCATTATATGCACAATAAGTAAATTAATGGCTACAAAGAAAATTATGCACGTATAAATTTTATAAAAAAGGTGAAAATCTGAAAGGTTTAAGATTTTAACATACTTCCAAAATTTTTTTTAATTTTTTGTTACCTTTATTTATTGAATATCATGTTCTACGTACTTAAACCATAAAATTCAGTTCAACAGCAATATCGCAAAATAATTTTAAAATGAGCATATCTTTAGAATTCAAGATACATAGTCTCGTGTCCTGGAGAAAATGAAAATGTTTTTTTTTCATACAGTGTTGCCATTGTTCGCTTTTGAATCGTCGAGTTTGTTAATCAAACATTCGTTGAAGTGTTACAAAATATGAAATAGATAATCAAACAAATTTCAAATTCAAATTAGGTCTTCCACATGCCCATATTCTCTAGAAGATTACGTTATTCAAATTTTGATGGCTCTAGGTACCGTTGTTTTATCACAATGCGAGAAACATGCGTACATTCCTGCAGATTCTTCATTATTTAACTTCCTTAAATTCCTTTTATCCTCCTTGGTGGCAAGAATTTGAAAAGTGATTCGCCGTTTGTAGTTTTGAACGCAAAATGCAAAAGCAAAATTAATATCCTTCAGGGCAAATTGCCCCTTTGGACTAATAATAATTTAAAAACTAAAAGTGAAAAGAAAGCAATATGTATAACAATACTATATTAATACTCATATAA
>KK119255.1:381742-425839 GCA_000611955.2 Stegodyphus mimosarum | reverse complement strand
TATATATATATAAACATATAAATTGTATGTAGAAGTATTTCTTGACTTATGAAGTAAATTCAAGCCACTTCGTCTTCCAAAAGTGTTTCCTCTCCTTTAAGAAAAGAGCACTTTGCATGATTTACCTTAATTAAATAACCAACCGGTCGCCGAATTCTAGATTCTGTTCATACATTTCAGGATATTTAAAAGATATCTAAAATTTTTTAACATTGTTAATATTGTTGGTAGCCAACTATATAATGTTAATTTAGAATTGAAAACTGAAACGATTTTGTAAAGAATTTGTGTTCGATGTTACGAAATAGTAAACATAAAAACTTATCAACTGTGCCTCTCCAGGATTCAAACTACGAGTCTTCTATTTGCTTCTTGAAGTTGCTAATTACTGTAACACACAACAAGAGAGAGGAAATTAGATGATTCCTTATATTCTTCCCTACTGAATGATCATCTAGGGAGCTGCACATGACTCAGTTAACTACATTCAGACAGCTACGAATTATTCTTCATCTTGTTTTAGTTCTGTTTCCACTGTAGAAAATATCACTTTTTTGATTAAAAAAATTTTAAAAATCACCTAGGCCCATTGATTCAGAATTAGCGCACGAAGGCCAGATCAAGCAGCGATCCGCTTAAGTGTGAGTTTCGCTAATTGTATTTTTACTGGAATTCGAATGTAGATATTCAAATTGCTAGGATTGTATAATAACCACTTGCATTACAGAAGTATGCACAATTGAAGCGATAATTCCTTATAACCTGTCCGAAAACAAAAACTACGATTATATAATTTTTTATGATTTGTTTATTATACAAGAAATCATTAATTGAGTATATCTATTTAATATTTCAATGTTTCGTTTTGTCGAAAAGAAATTTTAAAACGTTTCTGAAACCTTCAACTTATGGTTTTTAACAGAAAAACAAACAGAACAGTTTTTAACAGAAATTTCAGATTGTTTCCAAAAAGAAGAGTGTCAGGTATACCCACAATAGAAAAGCGAGAGCAAGTTTAATATCGTTCATTAACTAACACTGGCATCCTTCCTCTCTGAACATAATTCTCGAGACGTCAAAGAGTATTACAGAAATCAGACCACACTGTTCAGATACAAAGAATTTAATATCCTGGCTCTACCGGATTCTATTATACTGAGATATGAGGTTCGGGGAAACTAGGAATTCCCTAAGGGGCTACAGAACAAGGAAATGAAGTGGTTTTTGTCCGCTGAAGCTAGACAGATTCTGAAAGTGTCGCCGATGGATGGTAGTCAAGGGAAGGTTTCCATCGTTTGTCTAGAAATGAGAAAAAGAAATGAAACTACTTTCTGTTCTTCATTGCTGCTTTTAATTGTCTGTGGAGATAAAGTATTTGCTGTGCTCCTATTCCATTTTACATACGCCTAATCGGAAAAACAATGTAGTTATGATAGTGGATTATACACTAATATAAATAAATATATATCCCAACTAGGCTGAAATACGGAATGAAGTACAGTGGCAGTGGTATTAGAATCTCTTTAGTTGACTAAACATGAAATTATATTTATAGATTATGCGTTAGAAACTCATTTGCATTTACCAAGGATTAGCTAGTATTACCTGAAATAAACCTGCAAGAAGAAGATAATATGTCTTTTATAACACTCTCATGAATCATGTAGCAAAAATGTATATAATAATCACAAAACGTTTTATTTATTTGGTTTTAAATGCAAATAAACGGCATCACACTTGCTCGTATTTTCACGCTAATAGAAACCTTAAGGAACATAACTGAATATTGAGTCAAAGAAGTAAAGAATTTTTGTTAAGTGAAAAATTAATTACTAACAGGCAGCGCCGAGCAAATGATTTTATTATAAGATGGTTCGTAACATACAGCATTTACTATTGATTACTGTAACAAAACAAGCGTTTAGCAATTCGGAAAATTGTAACGCATAAAAAGATGCTTTAAATTTACATTAAAGAAAGCTATTACTAATAAGTACGAATTACATTACAATCGCTCTGTTAATTAAGCGATATTTTTTTGGTTTTAACATGAAAGCTTTTATAGTGTCTGTCTAGAAAATAATGAGACAAATTTTTCAAGCCAAGCAGAAGGCCATAGGAACGTAGTTTGCGGGCGATTAGTGCGATGGGGTCTATCAGCTGTGGAGTCATGCGGAAGTCAATTCTCTTTGATCCTTTACATCGGAAGGATTGCTCGTGAAACCGACAAGCGTTTGAAAGTGGCGTTAAGTTTTCAGAATGCATCCGAGTGTCGATCAGCCACACGCCATAACGCTTTATGTAAAACTAATCAAATCGACCACTGAGATGCTGGCTATGTTACAAGAAGCCTACGAGGATTCTTTGTCCATGGCTCAAGTGTGCAGGTGATACAAACCTTCAAAGACGGAAGACTGGACGTTGATTATGAACAACGCGCTGGGCATCCATCAAGTTTTCAAATTTCAGACAATGTAAGTAAAATTAAAGCGCTTGTAGACTCTGATCTTCGGACGAGTATCCGAATGATTGCGGAGATGTTGGGACTTACATAATCGACTGTACATCAAATCATCATCAGGGAGGAACTTCAGATGCGCTGCACCTGAATTTGTGCCAAGCTGGTTCCAAGGATTTTGACTAATAGACAGCATTAAAACCCCGAGTCGAATTCACGTGAATTATTGAAATGCGTGAAAAGTGGCATTAATTGTTTGAAGTGAATGATTACCGTTGACGAAACGTGGTTTTTCAGTATGATCCTGAAACAAAGAGTGCAGAGTGGCACATGCCCCAGTCTTTTAGTGAAAAGAAAGTTCTAGTGAGCAAATCAAAATTGAAGTCTACGCTTATCGCCTTCTTTGACACCGTGGGAATAGTGAAAAAGAGTTCATGATGCAGATTTTTTAATCTAACCAAGCGTGTCCGCCCGGAGCTCGCAAATAATTCTATTCTACAACGCGATAATGCAACAGTCCACACATCCTTCAAAATGACTCAATTCGTGCCAAAACACAATGTCGTAATGCTACTCCACCACCGTACAGCCCTGACCACTCACCACCGAATTTTTTTCTATGCCCTCGGTTAAAATCTAGCTTAAAAGTCAACGTTTTTACAATCTGGAGAGCTAGCAGTAAAACTGAACGCGCGTTCTGAACAGCAAATAGCATTCTAGCTGAAGACTTCAGGGCGGGCATCAATGAGTGGCACAGTCATTGACAACAATGTATTAATGAAGGCGGAAGCTATTTTATAGAATATTAAGTGCCTAAAATTATCTTCAAGTAAGTGAATTTTATGGAATCTATCTCATTACTTTCTAGACAGATTCTGTATGTCACGTCGAACAGCAACACCTTTGAAATCAAGAAATGCGTATGGCACAGGCATTGAAATATCAATAACTCAATCAATTTCCTGGATACTCAAACTAGAAGTGAAAGTTATCTTTACTCTATTATAGTCCTTATTACCAATCCAGGTGCTCGGAATGTATGATGATGAATATTGGACACTTCCAGCGTCTGTACCCCTCATTGCTTCCACTCTTGGATACGAAATCATGATACTGTAATTAAAAGTTGGATTTTTTAGAAATGATCAGTTTGCGTTAATGATGCGTCCATGTGCGTCATTGAACGTATCATTGTAAGAATTGATTCCTGTCATGTCCTATTATGTCAGAAGTTTCGAAACATTGTCTGAGTTGCAATAGCTGCCTTGCTGACAGCCCGTGTGGTGCAAATGTCGTAACATCGTTTGTGTAGACGTTTGGAGTTGTTTAATATACAGAGTTTCCTGAGCCAAGGTACATGATGTAGCTGTACGATTGTAGACAGGAATCTGGAACGTGATCTCGGCCATAGGTGAATAAAGGCCGTTGGCCTCCAGTACTTCAATCTGTATGGCCCACTTGGCCCCATTCACTGCAAGTTCTCGTAACAGTCACTTGATTTAACTTATCTAAAGAGCAGCTGCGCAGTGTGATAATTTGCAGTACCAGCAGACAACGATCCTTTCGCGATGGAATATCACGTATGCTAGTACTAATTCCTTTTCTAACACGAGTCGTCGCATATCCCAGTATGTTCCACATTTCGTGTAAATTTAAGATTTGCCGAGCACTTACTTCATTGAGTAGCAGTTTTAATTACCAACGGTGTATTTAGCTGTCTTTAGAAACAGGTGTACTCACTTACCAAAATTTTAATTAAAGACTTCATAGTGATTTTAATCTCATAAAGATGAATCTTTCTTTATTCGAATAATTTAAATCTGGGAAACGGTTCCTCTTCGACACTTCTTTTCTATGAGTACGTAAAAAATAAGTACCACATATTCTCGAAAATATGTCGCGTGTCAATATTATTTAATTTAAAATATTCTATAAAATCCTGAAAATCCCTGTAACTGTGAAATTTTGAAGCAGTACTTTATAAAGTATGTTGTAACATTTTTAAGCGTTTAAAATGCAGTATATTTACTTTAAAATTTTAACCTTTCTTTAGCCAAAGTCGCAGAGTAAACCTAAACGTTAGAAGTTCTATAAAATATAATTTCTTAAGTATAATAATAAAATTATTATCTAATTTACTTAATTATTTTATTTAATAAATTTAATATATTTTTAAATATGATAATAGAAATTGTAAAATTTATTTCTCATGCAACGAAGTTATGATCAAAATTGATATTCAATAATAATTTTAATGAAAGTTTTATGCAGACATTCCTTGATCAAGGGTGTTTCACTTACAGATTTGCCTAAAAAGGATCCAAAAATCCATTCGCACTAGCAGAAACTGCACTTCGAATTCTTAAACTTTATCTTCTTCCTCGCTGACATTACATAATGTC
This sequence comes from Stegodyphus mimosarum, assembly GCA_000611955.2. Taxonomy (NCBI): domain Eukaryota; kingdom Metazoa; phylum Arthropoda; class Arachnida; order Araneae; family Eresidae; genus Stegodyphus; species Stegodyphus mimosarum. The sequence continues at coordinate 420,979 of KK119255.1, read as the reverse complement.
CAATACACATGCAACAGATATGAAACAAGCATAGACGGACAGCTATAGAATGTTTTTATTTGTTTCATACTGTACATGAAATAAAATGAAGAAACAATTTGCCAGTAAAAACATGTTTTACTGTTATTCTGGAAGGTCACTTATTTTTGTAAAATTTTTAACAAGTGCTGATGTCATAAGTGGCTTCTAAATACAAGTCTCAAGGATAATGAAATGAAAGAAAATTAAGGATCTTAAATACCGTCGCACTAGCACCGCAAATCTTAGCATAAACTAAGCTCAATGCTACAGTCCTAAGGTCCATTGTGGTTTCCGTTTAGTGCTCAAGCGATGAATTTACAATGAAAAATTCCGATTGTTATTACATGATGGGTATAAAATGATCCCAAACATAAATATAGGAACAGAGAGATAGCATTAAAAATTAAATTTCTTTATTTATTCAAAATTAGTGGTTTTTTAAATTTCATGTTGTCAAACATAAATAGTTTCGTCATTCAAAACATTTCTGTAAATGGAAATATGTGACTGTGACCAATGACTGAGAAAATAAAGCGCGGGGAAGGACTTTTAAGCTTTTTAACGGGATGGGTGTGTACATATACATGTTTGTGTGTGTGTATGTGTTTGGTACTTCTAATAGCAATAAAAATAGAAACTGCACATCTAATATGTTACAGTAGTCTCATATACAAAATTTCGACGTCTAATGGCTAATCATTTTTGAGTTATGCGAACTAACACACATAAGTACGTACAGGCGTTACGAAAAAAAATATTTTTGAACCCATTTTAAATCCATTTTACAATCCGTTTTGGAAAAAAAAGTCCTTTATTCTGTCTGTCCGTACGTACAGACGTCATAATCCTCCATATGGATTCTTTAACGGTCAAAATGGATATTTTCACTGAAACATGATACCCGAAACGTTTCGCGATAACAATATTTCCTTAACTTCTTACAAAAAGTGAAAACATCTTTTCTGTAACCTGGGGGGTATCGGAAAAAGCGTTGAAGAGGCAGATATTTAGAACTAATTTTGCTATTATACAAGTTTATTATAAATACAAATGGAACCCTAAAACGAACGATATTTTTTATTTCACCAATATATGATTATAAAAAAACTTTACAGCTGTAAAATATAATGTATGTTTTCTAAACAATTTACGAATTATCAATTAGCATTAAATTAATTAGCCTTAGATTTTTTAATGACCTCAATTTTTTCCTAGCCTATTAATATTCGTATTTTCTGACACCAAAAGATTGTTACCAAAGGAACCCGGCTGTGGCGTACTTCTGGCGTTAAATTAAGAAAATTAATGCGTGAGTAAAACACAATCTGTTACAGGAATGATAAGTTTAAATTCTTTACAGTTAGCTGTGCATCATCTTTTACAAAAATTTACTCTTTAATAATCCGTGATAACCAGAAATTACTACCGAAGAGTTAAATTAAGTTGATTAGAATTTATTAATTGTTATTTTAACCTAGGAAATATGTATTTTGGTAAAAAAACATAATCCTTAAGAAGTGAAAATAACATGCCATACGATAAATTATCAGCTAAATTATTAAACGGAAGCTCTTTTTTACGTACAACATTTTTTTCTGTTTTCTAAGAAACTAGGTCATTTTTCTGATCTTTATTCAGAAAACTGTTTCTATTCTTTATCATGCCATTGAAATGAAAGCTTCCTTTTCCTTTTTCTCTGGGTGTTCCCAAAACAGACAGGCTAACACTGAGATTCTTCCTGAAGTTAATGCTTTTCTTTAGTTTATATATATATATATATATATATATATATTGTTTGTGAACGATAACCGCCTTTCGCATGCTTTGAAGGTTTAGATAGTTAAGACATAAATAAATGAAGTATTATAGTTAATTTTTCAAAAGCAGTTTTATTCCAAAAACCAACATCTCTTACTTGAAGCTAAGATGCTAATATGCGACATTTTTCATTTATAAATTTACTCAAGCCTATAATTAAAAAAATGCTTTCCTCTGCAAAAAATGTTGCTTTAGAACTTTCGATTGAATACATTTATAAAACTCATTTAGCTGTAGGTGTTGTAACACATTTAGTAACTTTTAATTCAATAAAGAAATAAGCAAGCATTTCTTAAGTATTTCAAATATGTATGCGGTTGTAACTCAGGCAATACGTTTCGAAACTAATGTATAGTGTGTATAGAAATTAATGTATATATATAGTTAAACCGTACGACCTGTTAAGAAGACTTTAATACTGTTATTAAATACAGTTCAGCATATAACATTAGAATGACAAAAATCTTCTTCTTGGAGAAAGCATCCAAATTGCAACTTAAAACAACTAAGTGGAAAAGTTCTTCGGAAACTTATTCTCTCGTACTTTCTCTGTTATTTCCCCCATAATCTCTAAGTTACGAAAAACTTTTCTCTTGCTCTCTGTAAGACTTAATTCGAAGAATCTAAGGAATCAAGTCTTTGTAATAGCTGGCAGGAATATTAGCTAATATCAACGACACTGGAATCCTTCCTCATCACAGTAGTACAAGATGACTATAATTCACATTTTTATTTCTCCACAGATCGATTTCTTTAAACAAAAAATATTTATTTCCCTTATTAGTTCTTTAGATTTTGTACAAGATTACCAGTAAATACATGAACTCTAAGCATCATTTCTGAGACTTTAAAGAGGTTCAAAATATGTTGAAACATCTAACAAATTCATTTATAATTAATTTGTAGCAGTTTTTATTTATCAGATGCTGTATGTTCATTAATATACAAAGTCTCGTAAGCAAAGATTGTTACCAATCTAGAAGCCTACTTTTCAAGCAAAATTAAAATACATGTCTACAGATATAATTAAATAAGTAGCTTTAGAAGGGAAAAAACTACAGTTTAGACACATGTTTGTGTATCAGCCAAGTTCGGAACAGACGGAAAAGAAAACAGCGAGACACCGCCCATGTGTATCTTATACAAATCACTTCAAGCTACTCACACACTATTAGACCTACAACATTGCACTTTTGTATGCTTAACAGAGCTGCCTTGGGACAGCTCGAATCTCAAATTTCATTAATCTGTGTCTTATAGTTATGAATTATTAAGGTCTGAAAAGCGTCTTTTTTATTACTCACTGACAGACTGATCAAAAACCTAGACCACTTCTAAATGACTTGGATGTTTGAAATTTGGCATCAAAGTAGATAATCAGGCATGTGCAAAGATCAGAATCTAAAAATTCAAAAAACTACATTATTATTGAGTTAAAGCAAATAATACTCATAACCAGCATTTGACAACGTCACCAATAGTTGGCATTGCACCGATGCCGGTTTACGCGCCATTTTAGTAGTGGGTTTGGGCTTAATTACAGCGATAAACTAACTATGGCGATATCGCGAAAAGAATAGCTTTCAAATGATAAAAGCGTTGCCATTCAGTAACTCAAATTTAAGTAAAGAAACAGATGCCAGATGCAAATAAAACAATAGAAAATAAATAAAGCAAACATTAATCGATACTTTAAAATCAAATTTGAACACTTATATTGTTTAATAATTAAAAGCAGCTGCTTAGTGTTTACATTTTCACATTACCTTAAAAATCTAAAACTTCAAAAAACGAGTGCAGTGTAAAAGCAAGATAAAAAATTGAAGGTCACGTATTTGTTTAGATGCTTTTTCATTTAAGTGTCTAAATAAGAACATAACTTTTAATTTATCTTTTCAAAAATTATTGATATCATAACAACAGCATAAATTAATCTAGAATAGTCAAACAACAAAAATCAGTGATATTTTCTCAAATTTTTACAGGACAAAACCATCGAAACTAGTCCTGTAAAATTCGATGGTTTTAAACGATCGAAACTTTGTCCTGTAAAAATTTACAAGTATAATGCTGATTTTTGTTCTTTGACTATTCTAGATTAATACTTGTTCGGCATGTTATTCTACCTTAATTAACAGCATAAATATCAAAAAGGGGCCAACAGAAACGATGTTCGGTATAGTTGGTGTCATGGACAAACGAATTGAGATCTAGCGGATAGCATGTTCCATAGCAACTCCTTTAATCATAGTTGTAAGAATGTACAACGCTCTTCAATTCATTTAAAAAACAATTTATGACTTTCTTCGATATGGGATTTCTAACTTGACAAGTTAATTTCTAATTGGAGAAGTAAAATTTTTTGAACGAAATTATTGACGATTAAAACTTGCCATAGAAAATCCGTTTGAAATCTGACATCAAAGAAAGTATTAAATAGTTTTTTAAATGAATCGAAGAACTTTGTAACTACAGCTATGATTAAAGGAACTGCTATGGAACTTGTCATCCGTTAGATATCAACTCTCTTTCGGTGACACCGAATGCATCGAACGTCGTTTCTGCCAAACTTGGCCAATTTTTCACATTTATGTTGTTGTCGTTGCTATAAAATATACAAATATATAAGTACCATTTTTGCCACTTTTAGCGTAATATTTCAAACTCATTGGGTCAACAACTCTGACACAATCTTTTCAATAAAGTAATGATTTCATTCGTAAAACTCGAATCTTTAATACCATTATTTTAATCATTATTATTCTAATATTGTTGTCATTGTTATTATTATTATTTCAGATTTTAATAAAAAGCATTTGGAAGAAGATGTATATCACCTAAGTTAAAAATAATGCAATGCTAGTTTATCTCTAAAAATACTTTTCTAGCAGACTTTATTTTGCACCGCTAAAATATTAAACTAACAATGTATGCCTATGATACTTCGTAATTTATTTTTCGTGAAGGGTTGAAAAACTTAAAACAGCAACCTTAATTTAAAAAGAGGAATGTGTCCAAAATGCGTGTCTTGTATTAATAAAATTATATTTTCTCTTAACCTTAATGCATTGTGGTAAAAGGAAAAAAAATCTTTAGTTGCTCTTTTTCCCCTTAACTCTTAAATTTCTTTTTTAAGCACGGTCCAAAAAAATCTTCCCGAAAGAAAAAGTGTTTTCTTATTTTATTTTTCGGGATATTCAGAGAAAGGAGAAGAGTGACTTTCTTCTCTAGCACAGAAACAGATTAAGAACATGAAATTCGTAAAGAAACGCTGGGGTTCTCTGATGAAATTTAAATTGAATTCGTATCAATACTTTGATTAATTTTTTATTCTCGTTGCAGGGGATATGAGACTTTTAAGGCTAAACTATACTTTTCAATCATGGGATGCTCCGGAAGCACCATTATTTTCCTTTCATTGCAGCAATGTATGATGATAAGTAATATTTTACGTGAGTATCAAACTTCGAATATATCTTCTTCTTCTTACTATGACTCTGATCTGAATCCGATCAGATTCATAAGTTCATTCGCCGTCATAACTTCTAACTCTTAATTAGGAATCTTCAGTAGATCTTCACGCACCAAGGCGACAAAACTAAGTAGATGTTGTGCAGTAGCTTTATGGTTTTTATATTTGGCGCAAGTCGGAAAAGTTTTAGCACCACGGGAATATCTGAACCCCCTTAAATGTCCTGAAGTCAACCGAGACAGAGCCGTTTGGTCCCTCCTGTCACCCTTGAAACCAATAGCGGATCCGGAACCTTCGCTACGAGTCGGAGTGTGTCGGTGGCTGTCTTCAGGAATTCACCTGATGCTAACACACTCAGCTCTCTGAGTTTAAAGTGTCTTCAGGAATTGTTAATTAAAACCTTTCTTCTCGAGTATAGACCAAGGTAGGTGAAAAGTTCGGCATAAACCTTTCCTAATCTATCAGCTATATCATTATATTTTAGATTTACATAAGATGGTCAGATAGATTTTAGACTTACTTGCGATGGCTCGAATATAGAGTGTTCCAAAGTAAAGTAAGATTTCAAAAGTCCATAAAAATTGAGCAGATGACACAGCGTGGTTTGCATAAACATATATGGCAAGGATAGTGGTTTTCTTGGTGAAGTAGAAAATGTATTTCAAATTTTCACCAACAGATGACGTTGCATAAAAATTTCCTTAACTGTTACTATTAAAATAACATTGAGGAATATGCAAATTACTCTCTTTTACTGATAGGTACTAAAAATAATTACTTTTGTAATATACGAGTATAACTGCTTCCTCGCATTGAAAAAATAATCTTCGATATTACTTTGACAACGATTTATACAATGTATACGGACAGCATTCTCTATCGTTGAAAATTTGAGATTACATTAATATGAAAAGTGTAATTATTTATTTTTAGATGAAGATACAAGAGTGACAAGTACAGATGCTATGGATAATCGTGGTTAGGTGCATTTATGTCATTAGTGGTCAGAAATATCCAGCGCCTCTGATGACAATGAAGTTGTGTGTTGCTGAAGCTCAATTTTGAAAGAAAACATTTAATGTAATAGAATATGAGAGCCTTAAGCACTTTGTCACTCAACAATCAAACGCTTAAGAGTACTTTGCGGACATTTCGCAAAGTCATTGTAACAAATATTCTTACCTTACCATGTTCCAAATCCCGATGAGGCATAGAGGCAGGCTTAGAAGCAACTTAACAATATATCGTAGAAGCGTCAGTTGCGCAGTGAAACACAGCTAATGAAAAAATGAAATTTATGCCACTTATCTTTTTCAACGAGTTTCAAGCATTCTTTAAACATAGGATCGCAACTAGTATGGCATTGCTGTCATCTAGAATTGCAATTTAATTTTATGGAAGCTAAGAAAAGAAATTTTTAATTGTTTCTAAATGACAAAAAAATTTAGAATAACTCTCTGGCATTTTACAACTGTATCATCAAATATCAGTGATATACGGTTACGGATTTCATATTTATTTGGCTGTTTATTTAATTGTAATTAAAATTGCTTCATATTCCCATGCAACGCAGACGATTTTTGAAGAGAAAGCTACGTCAAAAAAAAAAAAGAAAGAAAAATAAAAGAGCGTGTGCATTTAATGTTTAATAAATAAATATCTCGTAATTACTGTTGCCATCCAGAAAAATCTAAAAACTCGAGATTGTTCTACTCATAATTAAAAGCTCATAAAAGCCGAGTGATATTGTGCGAATATCTCTGAAGAAATATTTGAGCATTTTGATTTATTTTTTGTGGAAAGAATAAATTTTTGTTAGCTTTTAACGACTTGTGCATTCAATCCATAACGAACCCGTACGCACGCAATAATACTAATATGCTTGCAACATTATTAACAATTAGTCAATAACTAGCCATTCAGGTGTCATATAATTTTATACGTTATATTTCCTACTGCATCTTGAAGTATATTTGTTTAAAACAAAGTTTTTTATTGCAATAATGATTTGCTTCTACAGATATATTATTATGGCATAGCTGATTGTTAAATACACTCACATACTTATCGGAACTTAACACTTCCGAAAAGTTAAACTTTACTAATTATTAAGTTTGTCATTGTACATGTGCGGTCTTTATACTATTTTCATTACTCAAGAATACCTTGAAAGGTAATCATTTGTATTTTTTATTTCTCTCAAGCAATACGGCTTATGATTATAGATAATGAAAACATGTCCTCTTAAGTGTTTTAATATGAAAATATATTATTTTTGAAATGATAATCAAAACTATAAAATTAGAGATATCAGCAATATTAAATTTTCGAATTCTAGAAGCTTCTGTAATCTTTAAAATCTCTCGAAATCTTCACATAAGAATACGGATAAGGGGAAATTATTTTTATTTAATATTAGAAGATTTCGATCTAAGTAAAATTTGAAATAGGCTTGAATTGAAAAATAAATTTTAAATTATTAAGTATTTTAAACTTGGAGTTTATTTTTTTGAATGTAATTTACAGAAACGTTTTCATTAGAAATTTTATTTTTATATGTTTGAAATTCGATATTCACGAATCTTTCGTATGAGAATAATAAAAATATGAAGAATAGGAAAAAAAACTTTTACTAAGTAATGAATATTTTTAATTAAAACGAAATATGAAACCTACTTCTAATGAAAAACACATTTAAGAGAACAATTTTGGAAAATAAATTTTTATTAAGAAGATTCGAATGAAATTTAAAATAATTAAAGAATCGAATTAAAATTCTTGAAGCTTGAAGCTCATTTTTCAATGCAATTTAATAATAAGCATTTAGTGCATAAATGTTCAAATTCTTTATTTATTTCAAGGATATTTTAAATTAAAAAAGCGTAAGGTGCTAAAGATTATTTCAAAAATAAACATTTTATCCGACAATGTGGCAGGTTTGTGCAAGGGTTTTAACATGTCAGCTGTTGCGCCCCATCGTTTTTTAACTCTGTCTCAGTTTTAGTGGAGGTCTCTTTTCTTTGTTCTCTAACATCAAACTCTCGACGATATACAGTTCGACAGCATTTGTAAGTGCCCCTATGCCTCAAAGATTCTATACACTTAAAAACATCCCCGCATTCATCCATATTCGAACTCGCGCCCAACGCTATGATAACTGGCTTCTTTACAAATAAACAACAGTTAAAAAATTAACACTTATAAACACTTAACATGAAATGTTTAATAATCAACAATTAAAAAATTAAGGCTTATAAACACTTAACATGAAACATTAAATTTTCAGTAGAAAATTAATAAAATCAGATTTATGTTTCATTGTAAAAGCACTGAAAACGTATATCTTTTAGAATTAAAAAATACAGAAATTTTTTTACCGTCTAAAAAATAAAAATCTTTGGAGAATTTTCTTTGAGAAAAACCAGCATTCAGAATCATTCTGTGTTCTTCATCCAGCATTCAGTAGCATTTTAAGTGCTAAACTTCTAAAAAATAAAAATCTTTGGAGAATTTTCTTTGAGAAAAACCAGCATTCAGAATCATTCTGTGTTCTTCATCCAGCATTCAGTAGCATTTTAAGTGCTAAACTTATTAGTCCAAAGGGATTTAGTCCCGAAGCACTATTACTTTCGTTTTGCGATTTTGCGTCGGAAACACAAAAACGGCGTATCACTTTTCAAATTGTTGCCACTAAATGTTATCGCTCTGCATTAAATTTTAAAAAATGAAAAATCTGCATAAATGTATGCATGTTATTATTATTATTATTTATTTTTTTTTTTGAAGTAGCTTTCTCTTCAAAAATCGTCTGCGTGCGTTGCACGGGAAAATAAAAAGGATTTTAATTACAGTGGGAAAATAAAAAAGGATTTTAATTACAGTTCTAAATAAATAGCCAAATAAATGTGAAATTCGTAACAATATTCTCTAAAACTTTAACGAATTTTTCATTAACAAACTCAAAGATTTCAAAGCCAACAATACCAATGTTACACAGAAAAACATTTTTATCTCCAGCGCGTGAGAGCGTGTACCGAAATTTCTAAAGATATGCTCAATTTAAAATTATTTTGCGATATTGCTGTTGAACTGAATTTTATGGTTTATGTGCGAAGAACATGGTATTTAACAAATAAAGCTAACACACAAAATGTTAAATAAACGTCCCTTTGGACGTAACTTAAAATCTGAAACATTTCAGATTTTTTTTTTTTTTATTTTTTCACAGCTATGATATTTGGATATGCTCAATAGTTCTTACAGACGTAATTATTTATTGTGATGTGATTAACGAGAGTTTCTTAAAATTTTTTATTCCTTTTTTATTCACTTTTCTACTGCATATCAGTAAAAGTTTTAAGTATTTAACAGTTTTTTAAGTTAAGATTCGAATACGTGAATCGCGATGATTCATGTTTCCAAATTTGATTTTTTTTTTACTTCGCAAAAAGAAAACGTTTATAATTAAAGAGACACGAAGACTCACTAAGCTAGGAAGGGAAGATGTTACACATTTGCGTCCCAAACTAAACGCAAATAAATTGCTCTAAATCTGTCAGAGAAAATGATTGACAGAACTAGTTTCTCAGAAATTTCTTTACTTTATCCCGCTTCTTTTAATTTTACTCTTTTTAAATAATTGTTTTATTTTTTAATCTTTTTAAATAACACATAAAAGAAACAGGAAGCTCATTTTTTTAATACTTGTATGTTAACTTTATCTTTTGCGCAAAGGCCTCATTTGTTAAATAGTTATTTCCGTAAGAATTTGTATTTATTTTTGTATTTCATTTTTGTATTTTTCTTTTAGTGTTCTAGCAGTTCTAGTTTCGATTTTAAGATTCTGCGTTATCACATGTTATTCATCTCACAATTATCATCAATATAATTTTTCTTCTTGAAAATGACATTTTCTGATATTAAGTATTTCATATTGAAAGCATATTTAGAATCAATTCTGTAAGTACCAATTTTCATCCCGTTTGAGTTATTTGATTCTAAACACGGTTTAAACTTAGACAAAAACGTAATCTCAGTTTGGTGTACATTTTAAATATATTGATTTTCGATAGGAGAAGGCTGGCTACTTGTTTAGTTTTGGAGGTTTTTCTTAGTGTAAAATTAATACATGTCAATTTCTCTTAGAAAGTCCATCACGAAAGCATTCTTCCATCTAAGCTCCTAAACCTCGTGTGTTTGTTTTTCCATATTCAAATAATGTAATCTAATCTCAACCAATTTCGAGGGCGATTAAACACAAGTCCTTCTTTTTCAATGGAAAAAACGTTTCGCAATTTTTTTTCCGAAACCTTTGTGTATTACTCTTGGAATATATTTCTGTAAAATCAACTTCTAGGTTGAAACTGTTATAAATTTAAATTGCTGCGAGGGATTTTATCCCAAAAAATGTTGTAATAAAATCGCTTTGTACCTGAACAGCACTTTGAACCTGTGAAGATAAAACAGTTTTAATGGATATTTTAATGACTTAATTTTCTTAGAAAATGTAAATAAAGCGATCACTCGCTGAATACTCAAGGTGTGTTCCTAGAAATCAAGCACAGTTTAGATTTAATTTTTTTTGTCGTTGCGTTTGCATAGTTGTAGTACCTTCAGTTATAACTTTCATAATTACAAGATAAAAAAGAACATATACTCAAACATTGTGTACACATACTGCAGTCTAGCTTTGATAAACGTTTTTATACTTCTGTCATCTCTTCATACGGCATTAAATAAAAAGAAATATTGTTACGTGCGTACGGGTTCGTAATACATTAAATGTACAAGTTAGTTTAGTCTAATCACAATAAATCTAAAAATATGCTGGATTATTCCTCAAAGATATTCGTATAATATCACGCAATATAAACAGTAGCCGTATTTTAAACTATTAAAACGTTAAATAGAACGCAATCCAAAGCACGGAGAAAGCTAATCCGATCTCACCGGGAATTCGCTACAATCAACAACAACAGCTAACTAAAACAGTAGCTGAGCTGAGAAGTTTCTCTCCGGTTTTTGTAGCTTTTTAAACCGGCAGCGAGAGACAGTTCTAAAAATTTCTGGAAAGGTAAGGAGTAGAATTACGGTTACAGCTAACATAGTATTCAATTACCTTTATTCAAATTAATATCAGTTACCGAGATAAACTTTTATTCAATTTAAATGCACGTGCTCTTGTACTTTTACTTTTCCAGCGTCGCTTTCTCTTATTGTCACGTCTCTTATTGTATTGTCATTAAATTGTCACGTGCTGTATTGCACGGGGAAATAAATCAATTTCAGTTAAAATTCTACTAAAAATGTCTAACTAAATACTAAATTCGTAACAATATGTTCGTTGATTGCCTTATTCTAACTTCAGATTAAAAGAAGGTAAGGAAATTCAAGAAAAGTTCAAAAATTTAATTTTAATGGTTAAATTATTCACCGTTTTTATCTGCTAATGACTCTTTAAGTAATTTTGGTGAATCAATTTTTTTAAAAATAATAATACGGAATATGAGATCAAAACGTACAGATGCTATTTAATGATTAGAAATCATATGGAAAATCCGAGTAATACTTTCGATAGCAGTGAATTAGTCCCATCATTATGAATGAATTCAATATCAATTAATTAAAGCGAATTTAATGCCCGTGGGTGCTCTCATATAATCACGATATTAGCATCATCTCAAATTCTCAGTTGACTGTGGGAAGCATTATATCATATAAGTTTTAATTAACATAGTATACAGCACAGTTTTAATGTGTTTACATTTCGTTCTACACATCTCATTTATTAAACGAGACAAAACAATAAATGCTGTGCAGCTAATTAGGCTAATTATTTTAGCAAACTAATTAGGCCTAGGCAAATTTTCAAAAAATGTATTGTGATGGATATTAATATTTTTTAACCTAACAATTAATGGTAAGGGAACAAAATAATAAAATCAGTCGTCATATTGCGGTCATTTGATCCATAAAAATATGTTAAAATGTGCATTCCTCGATTAAAATATAACCTATTTGAAATATATTAGAAGGCACAAATTGAAATTATTCACAAAAGCAGTTTTAGATTACCACACATTTTGAATAAAATTCTATCGATTTCAAAGGTGGCTGATTCAGAATTTTTTTTCAGTTGCAAAGGTTTTTTCAGGTACTATTAATTGCATAGTGTTCTAAGTAAAATTTAAGCCAATCAGATGTTGCATTTTTCTTAGTTTCAATTTTTATATTAGTATATATTTCTTCCAGTTTGATGATAATATGCGTACATCAGCATATTTTATGTTGTCTAAGCATAAGTCTCTAAGAAGATGGCATAATGTTCCAAATCAGAATTCGTGGAAATATCAGTTCTCAAAATCATCAGCTTAAAAATACATTTTCATTAGATTCAACCAATAAATCCAGATGTATTATGAAATTTCTGTTACGAATAAGCATGGACTTCAATACTGAAAATAAGTCATTGTTCATCTTTTCAGTAACAAATTCTACTGAGAAGATAAGATCTTGTTATCTCAATTGCTACACAACTATCGAAGCTTGATAATTTCCCTCGTGAATTGACTTTCTATGAAATGAATACATTCTACAACTTAAAAAGATTTCGAAAGTTTTTGAAGAAGACGACAGAGAAGTATTTGCAAGAACATAATCTGAAAGAAGTGGAATTGCTCAACAGACGCATTTTTTGCAAGAACATTTGAACCTAGATAGCAATGCAATGCGATAAATATGTTTTTCGTGTTTTATTTCAATTGAAAACGAAAATGTGTAAACTCTGAAGCGTTAAACACTTTCTAGTATAACATAATATATATATATATATATATATATAATCTGAAGCAGGACTTGAACTTTGTTTCATATTTTATTATAAATAGTATCGAATACTTCATCTGCATCAGTGAAATACAATAACTGTTTTCATGCTTTAAATTTACAAAAGGCTATAAAAGCATCCTGTTGACGTCAACTGGGAAATGATTTTGAAAATAACAATAACTTGGATAATAATAATACCTATATATATATATTGAATACAGATACTGAAATAAATGTACTATATATCTATATATATATATAGAGAGAGAGAAAGTAACAATAGCTATTGTTACGGATTTCATATTTATTTGCCTATTTGTTTAGAATTATAATTAAAATTCCTTTTTATTTCCCCGTGCAACGCAGATGATTTTTGAAGAAAAAGCTACGTCGAAAAAAAAAATAAAAATAAAAGAACGCGTGCATTTAATGCTTAATAAATAAATATCCCGTAATTACTGTTGCCATCCAGAAAAATCTAGAAAAATAGTGATTGTTCTACTGATAATTAAAAAAGCTTATAAAAGCCGATTTGAAACACCTCATCTCAGTTGTCGTTGTTGTTATTGTTGTAGTTATAGCTGTAAAAAGTGAACTGCTGTTTGTTTACTTAATGCTGTTATTGATTGCAGCGATTTCGCTGTGAGATAGAATTATTTTATCTGTTTTGAACTGAGTTTTTGCTAAACGTTTGAGATATTGTGATATTGTGCGAATGTCTCTGAAGAAATATTTCAGCATTTTGATTTATTTCTTGTGGAAAGAATAAATTTTTGTTAACTTTTTACGACTTGTACATTCAATCCATAACGAACCCGTACGCACGCAACACTATAATACCTTAGAAATAAAACAAAGATGTGTTGTCATATATGATTGGATAGCAGTTATTAAAATTTATTCTTGCTTCGAATTTCAGCTTTTTACCTCCACTACTGGAATGAAATTCTAATAAAATCTGTCTGATTATTATTAGAGCTGTTATTAGTCGCTGGTCTGTCTCTGAGATTCAATAAAAAGTTTAGGAGACTCAAAGTTCTAATTAGAAACAGACGAATAAAATTTTATGACTATAGTTTTAGAAATACCTTTTAAAATGTTTTTAAATGCTAGCATGTATGTCGCGTTATTCCAAGTAGCTCTTTATTGATTTATACTAAACAATAATATTGTTTTGGATTTTGTATTTATTTAGCTATTTTAATAGACCTGTAATTAAAATTGTTTTATTTTCTCGTGCAACGCAGCGAGTGATGAATCTGAAGAGAAAGCTGCGTCAGAAAAGTAAAAATACAAGAGCTCGTGCATTCAATATTTAATAAATAAATATCTCATGTTTTGCTATCCAGAAAAATCGAGGAAATAGATTTTGCGAGAAAGTTCTCGTAATTAATTAAAACGCTTATAAAAGCCGAGTTAAAACATCTCAACTTAGTTCTTTTAAGCCAACTGGTATTGTTTGCTGTCATTGATTGTAGCCAATTCGCTGTGAGATTGGATTAGCTTTCTCTGTTTTGAATTGAGTTCTGTTTAACGTTTGAGATATTGTGATATTGTACGAATATCTCTGAGGAAATACTTCAGTATTTTGTTTTATTTCTTGCGAAAAGAATAAATTTTAATAACTTTTTAACTACTTGTGCATTCAATCCATTACGAACCCGTGCGGAACACTTTTTGGTGTCAGAAGTGAGTTTGAATGCCAATTACTAGAGCGATAGAAGATCATTTCAGACAGCTCGTCACTGCTTTTGCTGCATTCCCAGTAAAGATGGAAGCTGGCCAAGCATTATTTAAAGACGAGATGAAAGATTCTGTTAAAGAAGAGATGAGATTCGTTCAAGAAACGATGAGAGCTGGCCCAGATTCCGTGAAAGAGGAGATGAAAACCGTTCAAAAAGGTCCAGAAGAAATGAAAAAGGAAATTACTTGCGTAACAGAAAAAAAAATTTGAGGCTGTGGAAGGCAGAGTAGACACGGTTGAAAATAAAGTTGGAGAAATTGAAGAAAAAGTTTCCTCTGTCAAAGAACAAAAAGAAGATAGAGTTTCTGTTGTGGAACAAGGAGTCGAAGCAAGAGTTTCTGCCGTCCAACACTAAATCGAACAACAAATTGAAGAAAGTTGACACCTTAAAGAAATGCATAGCAACAGCGGAAAGCAATTCTGATAGATTTCAATTTTTATCCGTGGTTTCTAGTTCCTCTCTGAAGTTATCACATATGATGGAAAGACTTCTTGGCAAGTGTATAAGACACAATTTTCTATAGTAGCAGAAGCGAATGGATGGGACACCCAAGCTAAGGCCTGACATCTGGCATCTTATCTCAGAGCATACGCAGCTGATATTTTGCAGACTCTTCCAGAAAACCAGAGACTAGACTTCGAAGCTCTATCTGGCCTGTTGGAGCTGCGCTTTGGCAAGAAATGTTTAAAAGACTACAGTAGGCTTCAATTAAAATCTCGTGAACAGAAGCCCACCGAAGCACCCGAAGAGCTCGCCCTGAATATTGAAAGGAGGCTATCTCACCTTTATCGACGGCATCCGGGATGCTGAAATACAGGACGCTCTACGAATGGCGGATGTCAAGTATATAAAATGTCCTTTAGTCTATGTCATGAAATTCGAGGCAGCCCAGCAAGCAACTCGTAGTGACCGACACCCAATCAGAACTGCGCAATTCTACGATCCAGTTAATCAACTGATGGCCCGTTTACGTGATTCATCCAGACAAGTCAATGGCCTGAGACAGTATATTGGTGATAAGAAACTGACTGTGAAGAGCTGGAACTGCGGTGCTTTAGGGCACATGCAAAGGAACTGCCAGTCACCCCAGAGCATGGAAAATAAGACGGACGATATAAACAGACAATTAAATGCCATGAGATGGAAAAGGAATGACAAGAAACCAAAGTGCTGGAACTGCGGACCTGAGGCCCACGTACGAAGGAATTGCAGAACACCCCAGGGCATGAAAAATAAGACCATTTCCCAGCAATGACGCAGGAAACAAATTAATGCCATATTTCAGAGACGAAATTGAACGATAATGAGAAGACCCATTTTAAAGCACTCAAGATTTCTTCAGTGAGTGCGAACAGTAATGGACTATCCATCAATGGGCATATCAATGGAGTTCTTTGCAATATGATCATTGATACAGGAGTTAATGTTACCATCATTCGGAACGATTTAGCTCAAGAGAAACTCATTTGTATGTCATTCTGTGTTATCCTTCAGACTATGCCCCGCGAGAAAGTTGACATAGAGAGGAAGTTAAACGTTAACATCACGCTTGAAAGTGTCGCCTACCATCACATGGCATATGTGGCGGATATTTCAGATCCTTGCATACTTGGATGGGATGTTTAAAGAAAATATAATTTTTTTTGGATTTCAAAAACAACGTACTGCTTTCAGAATTAGAGGAGATATCTATCCAACATCAAAAAGGATCCTCATCTCGAAACGCCGACGCGTTGTCTGAACGACCATGCTCTGAAAGCTGCCAAAATCATACTAGAAATCACCGAAGACAAACCTAAGACTACCGGCAATTCTCCATCCCAGATGTTCATCGGTCTTGACCTTCGTCTGCTATGTGATCTTTTATTTGGTCGCCCGCTGGATGCGTCTTCATCGATTGAGGAACACATGCAAGATGTCCAGGCCTAGTTTGAAGTGATACACATTTTTGTTCGAAAGCGAGTCAGTTTGGTGACGGAGAAGATGAAGACCCGACACGACACCAGACATCGTTTCAACGAAGAGGACAAGGTGTGATTGTGGAATCCGACTCAACGGAAAGGAATCTGTGCCAAACTACACCTTGGGATGGTCCGTACACAGTCCTAAACAGGCTGAACGGCGTCGTGTTTCGGATTCGTAAGTTAGCGAACTCTAAATCTAAAGTCGACGACAGTTTAGCTCTTTACTATGGCCATAGTACGTAGTGTATATAATTGTATATAGCATTGTAAGTAGTATAATATCATGGTCCTTTTTGTATTTAGTATTTGGTAGTATTTGATTTGTATTTAGTATTTGATTTGTATTTAGCATTTGATAGTATTTGATTTGCTGAAAGTCAGTTATAACAATTTTTGTTCATGTTGTTATTGTAATGTAATGTTTATTATTGCATTTATGCCTTAGTTGTAAGTTTGGCGTCATGTCTAGGGATTGTACTGCCCGAGACGTGCAGTCCTTGGGAAGAGCGCAGTGTTAAGGATTTTGTATTTATTTAACTATTTTAATAGAATTTTAATTAAAATTGTTTTATTTTCCCGTACAATGCAGCGCCTGACGAATTAGAAAAGAAAGCTACGTCGGAAAAAAAATACAAGAGCTTAATAAATACAAGTATACTTAATAAATAAATATCTCGTAATTATACTGTTTTGCTATCTAGAAAAATCGAGAAAATAGATTTTACGAGAAAGTTCTCATGATTAATTAAAAAGCTTATAAAAGCCGAGTTAGAACATTTCAGTTCAGTTGTTTTAAGTGAACTAGTATTGTTTACTTAATGCTGTTATTTATTGTAGCGAATTCGCTGTGAGATTGGATTAACTTTTTCTCTGTTTTGAATTGAGTTCTGTTTAACGTTTGAGATATTATGATATTGTACGAATATCTCTAAGGAAATATTTCAGTATTTTGTTTTATTTCTCGTGAAAATAATAAATTTTATTAACTTTGCATTCAATCCATTGCGAACCCGTATGCACGCAATAATATGTTAGATTTATTCTGAATACATATCTTTAATTACCACTCAATCGATCAAAGTGAATTCCATATACTTATATCAATAGTAAAACATTATATGTATCACTTAATTTAATCAAACGAGTTAGCGCCATTTTTATCATACATAACTGTCGAAAAATTAATTGAACGATGGCCACTCTTAATTGTTTTTATCCAGTTACGGCTTGATAGTTAGAATCAGCTACAGGGTCGTTCAAAAATGTTGAATAAATAGCTGTTCCATGGCTCTTCAACGCTAATTTATATCTCTTCATTTATTTGTAATTATCTATCCTATTTGATATCAAATAGGATATATTTAGGAAGCTTTTTAATTAATCATGAGAACTTTCTCGTAAAATCTATTTTCTCGATTTTTCTAGATAGCAAAACAGTATAATTACGAGATATTTATTTATTAAGTATACTTGTATTTATTAAGCTCTTGTATTTTTTTTCCGACGTAGCTTTCTTTTCTAATTCGTCAGGCGCTGCATTGTACGGGAAAATAAAACAATTTTAATTAAAATTCTATTAAAATAGTTAAATAAATACAAAATCCTTAACACTGCGCTCTTCCCAAGGACTGCACGTCTCGGGCAGTACAATCCCTAGACATGACGCCAAACTTACAACTAAGGCATAAATGCAATAATAAACATTACATTACAATAACAACATGAACAAAAATTGTTATAACTGACTTTCAGCAAATCAAATACTATCAAATGCTAAATACAAATCAAATACTAAATACAAATCAAATACTACCAAATACTAAATACAAAAAGGACCATGATATTATACTACTTACAATGCTATATACAATTATATACACTACGTACTATGGCCATAGTAAAGAGCTAAACTGTCGTCGACTTTAGATTTAGAGTTCGCTAACTTACGAATCCGAAACACGACGCCGTTCAGCCTGTTTAGGACTGTGTACGGACCATCCCAAGGTGTAGTTTGGCACAGATTCCTTTCCGTTGAGTCGGATTCCACAATCACACCTTGTCCTCTTCGTTGAAACGATGTCTGGTGTCGTGTCGGGTCTTCATCTTCTCCGTCACCAAACTGACTCGCTTTCGAACAAAAATGTGTATCACTTCAAACTAGGCCTGGACATCTTGCATGTGTTCCTCAATCGATGAAGACGCATCCAGCGGGCGACCAAATAAAAGATCACATAGCAGACGAAGGTCAAGACCGATGAACATCTGGGATGGAGAATTGCCGGTAGTCTTAGGTTTGTCTTCGGTGATTTCTAGTATGATTTTGGCAGCTTTCAGAGCATGGTCGTTCAGACAACGCGTCGGCGTTTCGAGATGAGGATCCTTTTTGATGTTGGATAGATATCTCCTCTAATTCTGAAAGCAGTACGTTGTTTTTGAAATCCAAAAAAAATTATATTTTCTTTAAACATCCCATCCAAGTATGCAAGGATCTGAAATATCCGCCACATATGCCATGTGATGGTAGGCGACACTTTCAAGCGTGATGTTAACGTTTAACTTCCTCTCTATGTCAACTTTCTCGCGGGGCATAGTCTGAAGGATAACACAGAATGACATACAAATGAGTTTCTCTTGAGCTAAATCGTTCCGAATGATGGTAACATTAACTCCTGTATCAATGATCATATTGCAAAGAACTCCATTGATATGCCCATTGATGGATAGTCCATTACTGTTCGCACTCACTGAAGAAATCTTGAGTGCTTTAAAATGGGTCTTCTCATTATCGTTCAATTTCGTCTCTGAAATATGGCATTAATTTGTTTCCTGCGTCATTGCTGGGAAATGGTCTTATTTTTCATGCCCTGGGGTGTTCTGCAATTCCTTCGTACGTGGGCCTCAGGTCCGCAGTTCCAGCACTTTGGTTTCTTGTCATTCCTTTTCCATCTCATGGCATTTAATTGTCTGTTTATATCGTCCGTCTTATTTTCCATGCTCTGGGGTGACTGGCAGTTCCTTTGCATGTGCCCTAAAGCACCGCAGTTCCAGCTCTTCACAGTCAGTTTCTTATCACCAATATACTGTCTCAGGCCATTGACTTGTCTGGATGAATCACGTAAACGGGCCATCAGTTGATTAACTGGATCGTAGAATTGCGCAGTTCTGATTGGGTGTCGGTCACTACGAGTTGCTTGCTGGGCTGCCTCGAATTTCATGACATAGACTAAAGGACATTTTATATACTTGACATCCGCCATTCGTAGAGCGTCCTGTATTTCAGCATCCCGGATGCCGTCGATAAAGGTGAGATAGCCTCCTTTCAATATTCAGGGCGAGCTCTTCGGGTGCTTCGGTGGGCTTCTGTTCACGAGATTTTAATTGAAGCCTACTGTAGTCTTTTAAACATTTCTTGCCAAAGCGCAGCTCCAACAGGCCAGATAGAGCTTCGAAGTCTAGTCTCTGGTTTTCTGGAAGAGTCTGCAAAATATCAGCTGCGTATGCTCTGAGATAAGATGCCAGATGTCAGGCCTTAGCTTGGGTGTCCCATCCATTCGCTTCTGCTACTATAGAAAATTGTGTCTTATACACTTGCCAAGAAGTCTTTCCATCATATGTGATAACTTCAGAGAGGAACTAGAAACCACGGATAAAAATTGAAATCTATCAGAATTGCTTTCCGCTGTTGCTATGCATTTCTTTAAGGTGTCAACTTTCTTCAATTTGTTGTTCGATTATGTAAAAGTCACATCTTATAGGACACACCAAAGCGGAATTTAAGGATCACACAAACAAATAATTACTGAATAATCAATTGGATTCTGAAGTCTAAAAATCATGCGATTGAATTTAGTCTGTCTCAATACGTCATACTGTTACACTATCAAAAATATAATTGGTAACATGGTGTGTTAATGATTGTGTATGTCTTCATGTTGCGCCCCGATAAACTGCAGATATATAAATTTGGTTAAGACCCTTTATCTGTGTTTATTTTGATACAGGAGAACAAAAGCATTCGCTCCACTCAACAGGCTCTCTGGTCTTTGTTGCAAAGAAATCTGGCTATGGCGCTAACAAAGAAAATATCTGAACATCATATAGGTGATTTTACTAATAAATGCGTATACAGTGAGTAATTATAAATTCAGCAGGGCGGCTGATAGATACAAGGAAGCAGTAAAAAGTCTCACCCAGCATTTCGCCGACGCATCTTTCTGCCGCAAAAATACATGTGATTTATATGATACTCCAATGACTGCAAGTTAAAACATTATGTAATATTTACGCTTGGAAAAGAACAGCAAAATTGAGACAGATACCTTCATTGGAACAGAGCAGCGAAATTGGGACAGATCATATCTGTCAATCAAGCCATCATTAGCAGTTAGACAGAAGCGAGACCGAAACACAGAACGCGAGACCGAAACACAGAAGCGAGACCGAAAATAACTCTGGTGAAATATTACTACGGTCTTTCAACAAGATTATTGGGTTAGAGCGATCTTCACGAACGGATTGCAGGAATGAAACCTGTCTCAATCAGATAATGGGACTTCTATTTCATAATATCGCGACGATCAGTGATCAACGAGTTTTTATATTCTGCAACTGTTAATACCTCTTTATTTAAAGTATCTAGTCTAAAACTTTACTTTCAGCTGGTTGATCGCTTTGAATTTCTACCGCAGTGCAGCGTAAATATTATTGAGCTGCGCGTAGAATGTATGAAAACTGATAAAAGCATATGTTTAACAAAAATTTGTTGTTAGCCAACTTGTAGGGTTTTGTATTTATTAAACTATTATTTCATTAAACATGCATTTATTAAACCATTACTGTCACTGCTACTTTCAGGCTACAAACAGTATGTATATTTCTTATGGATATACGAACAGAGTTCTTGAATTTAAGCGAGAGCTTTGGCAACGACTGCTGACAGTCTTATAACTAGCTTCGCTAAGTTTTTAGCTTTACTTGAATTGGTTTAGTCTTTGTTAGAAGTACTTGCTCGCGTGATTATAGGGCTTGAGGCAAAACTCACTCCAGACTTTGCTGTATAAATTTATACTTTTAACTGCTTGCGTTTGCACTTACTATCGGATTTAAGTTTATTATTATATTAATTCCTCAAGACGCGGTGTATTTTTCTGTTGTTACATGAGCTGTATAGGTTGATCAGTTGAAGAACTAACTGAGTTATATTTAAAATCACTTTCTTAGTTCGATGGTATTTAACTGGAAGACTAAATCGCCTGACTTCCTGTGTGGAGCCAGTATTTAGTATTAAGGTAATTACACACAGTACAACTCAAGAACATTTTCTTTTAACTATTAACATTATAAACGTTTTTCCATCACCTCGTTTATGAAGTAGGGAAAACACTATCTTAGACCATTCATTTCTTTCTTTCACCTAGCTTTCTTATCATTGAATCGATACGAAAGTGCAATAATTTGCACAGAGTATTTGTCTACATATATTGTGATTATCACAATCTGTATGTTTCAATGCCCGTAATATGATAACGTTCTTAAATCGCGAGATAGCTGCGTTTTTTTTGGATTTTCCACATATTAACTTCCATATGAGTGAGTTCTATGTATGAAATCATTCCTATTAACGTAACTGCTATTTTGGGTTTATGATAATAGATTACATTTTTCAGAAATTTCCAATAGACCATTCCTCTTTTTTACAGCACTTCTTTTCCAATAAACCTCACCAAAATGTAGACATTGCATTTTTTTGTTTTACCCATAGTGGAAAAATGCAACTGTACATAATACCAGATATATTGAAAGGAAAGACATTTTAAGTTATTTACTGTAATGTTGTTAAATATTCTGCAGCAGGTAGTTTTGTTAAGAAAATGTTATAAAGCTCAAGAATTCAAATAGATATTACACTTCCTATCGTATATATTTTTTAAAACATGTGGAATGTATAAAGTAGTATTCCAATCATTTTTTCATATTGTTACTGAAAAATATTCTGTAGCATCGATAATACTTGTAAGCGTCTTAAACGTTTCTTTTGAGTTATTTAACTGTTATAGTAAATGCACTTCCGTTACACCAACATATTATTTTTCACCATATTAAATTAATTACACACAATTTCTGCCAATATTTTACAACAACGTTCTCTCAAGTAATTTCAGTAACGTATTACACTTGATCACTTTTACGATTGTTGCTTGTAACAAGTATCAAATACAACTGAAATTCATTTTATTAGCCTAAACCTTAAAGCTATTTTTGAATAAGCGCATCTTACCTTTATATTCTCTGTAAGAGTCCTTAAATTTTTATAAAAAACTGGCATTTTCATTCGTATAAATTTCCGGACCCAATGACTCCAGTTAGAAAAGTTTACAATAAAACCTTAAATTCAACGAAAAATGTAATTTGGAAATCTGCTGTTAGAAGTAACTGAAAATAAAGCTGTTAAATTATCTTTTATCAGAACAGCAGGCTTCCTGGAGAATGAGTCAAGCTAACGTATATCTAAAAATTAGCATTTGTGAGAATCCAAAATATGAAGTACCAAATTTATTAATACTAAAATTCACCCAGACGAACAAACTAAGTAATTAACCGATATGTTTCTAATGATACGATTATTTTATGAGAAAAATATACTACTTCTGCATGAATGTACTATTACTGCATAAAATGCTTGACTGATATTATAGATCGTTGTGAGAAGAATTATATAAAGTGAAAAAAAGCAAATTCACAACACACCAAACGCGAATCAGTGGACCCAGATCTGCTGTGAAAATTATTTAAAACTTTAAATAAAATAGACACAAGAAGACGGAAATGAGATCAAGACCAACCTTTGACGACATTTTATTTTTCGATTACCATTACACATCTATCTGTTCTTTGAATTATTTTGCCAAACTCTTCTTGAATAATATATAGTCATACGTTCAAACAATCATAAGGCCTCAGAAATTACCCTCAGTTACACTCTTCTTGCATATTATATACCACCGCAATCATAGGGTCTTGGAGCTGAGCCACCAACTATTCACTCATTGCATCACTATAATCATAAGTTTAAACAGTCATGTAACTTCGGAGGTGTGTGTCATGGCGTCCAACGCTGAAAAAAAGGGAAAGAAAAAAAGAAAGGATAATTTTTCTTTCGCCTACTCTTGCTTACTTCTGTCTCTTACGGCTGCCTTCATCTATCTGCTCCTGAGGGGACAAAAAATTCCCACGAAAACTCTCCCTCACTCAGAGGTGGGGTGACAAACTTGACCCTGTCCATACGGCCTGACGCTAGATAAGATGATGGCGCTCAGTGATGTAACTCTATGTTACACTTGACTAAGATAAAACAATCGACAGCCATCTCCTAGGCAGAGATTCTTTGCAATTAGCTTCAGTCAAGTTATTTATTACAGCAGAGTCGTCAAAGAGTGTCTGCCTTAGGGCAGATACTTTTGTAAAGGTCTTTTGCAAGAAAAACTTAGAACTATGTTTCCAAGAAACATATTTAAATTTCCGGGGATCTATATTACTTAGAGTATAAGAATCTAGGTTATTTGAGTTGTGCTGTGCTGTTGTGACTTACCTCACTTGTCTGACAAAAACATCATAACAAGACGAAGTTCATCGTGGCAAGGAGCAGCAAGATTGCGCCTGTCGCTGGAAAAGCCTTGAGCACCGTACAAATGAGAGCACGTCTTCGCTCAGTTCCGCTACCAATTTGCATGGACAGCACTTCCTGGAGGGAACAGGTCCGAGGGTCTCCCACCTTTTTTCCCGTGCCACCAACCTTTCGACAGCACTCCCGCTAGCCATCTATTTAGAGTTCCCTCATGCCGGAAAGATACTATGCATTTACAGGCATCCATACATTCTCCTGGCCCCTCGGTACCGCAGTAGGCTTTCCTAACCACTCTACAGTCTGGGCGGCTACTAGATTATTTTGAAAACTTAGATATTTTGGCAAAAAACTGAAACCTCCTCCTACGCTATCTTGCTCAGATACTATGTACAGAGCCTGTAAAGAACTAGCACTCTTCAGGGGTTTTATTTACTTGACTATGGATAGGGCCTTCAACTCTACGTACAAGGTACTCTATGTTTTTGCGCTCAAAGACGCCGAAATCCGTCAACCAGCACGTTATATCATCCGCAGACGAGTTATCTCAGATCTAAGACCATTGCGTCTAAGTTATTGATTCAGGTAATAGATGGTCTCCCAAATCATGAAATTTATGGAAATATACGCCCTGAAATTCATGTTTTAATTAACATTTAGTGTTGTAAGATGTCTATGAGCTATTAAATATTTGGTATAAAATTTAAGCACGTAATATTTAATTTTGAAAAATGCCCCTAATCAGTTACACAATAAGACAATTCCATAATCTGCACAAAAACTTAAAGTGTACAAAACGTGCACTGCTAGAACATACTTTCCTCCGTTACTTTCAATTCCTTTTTTTTTTTTTTTTTTTTTTTTGCTATTAACTTGCTGGCAATTCATAAAAGAGTTGTAAATAACTGCTCTTCGCATGGAGTTTAAAAGCAAGACTTTCTTACTTCCCATTGTCAAGCTGATGTTATCTAATGATTATTGAAGACTAATTACTAATCAAGTACTTCCTGTTTCAGGGTGAAACTTAAAACTCCGACTATCTTGACATGAAAGTTTATTAAGATTTTGGTTCTGCAAATCTGACCGAGGGCACTTTTAAAGTATGAATGCTAAAATTGTAAGAAATCTATTATTTCACTACAACCTAGGCATTATTTGATATCAAATGATGTAATGTTAAGAAACCTACTGATCTTAATTAATAGTCTCGCACAAAATTACTGAATACATCTTATGACAAATTATGTTTTAAGGCTTTAGAAATATTTCATATATTTAATTTTCAAATTATCCTCCGTTTACTTTTTAACTACTATAATCTTACTGAATTTGGTCAGTATCATTTTCAATTGCAAAAATCATGCAGCAGCAGATTATCCTTATTGTTTGTATATCTCACTCTTTCTTTCATATATTTAATCTAATATTGAGGTATTACGATAATAAGGGAAAACATACATTGCAATTAACTATTTACAGAAATTTTTATACAATTTACATGAGTAAAAACTTTAAAATATTTATCCCATTAGTTCAGAAAATAAAATATTACTAAACGAAAAGTGTCCCCATGAATATAAAAGGTAAAACCTTTGACAATTTAGTAATTAGAATTCAGGAAAATTACACATAGAGAAACGAGGGGATCATACGATTTTGTCTTACTTTACTTTTCTGTTAGATAATCAAACATATTCTGTACCTACACAGAAATGTATTCTATATAAACATTATAATAGTCTGCGTACGTTAGCAGGAATTTTAACAGTTACTGCATAAGTAATTCACAAGATATGTTAAAATCATTTGTGAATTTTACCATGATAAGATACAGCATACAATAGTATTTTTTGTTAATGCAACATAATAAAAGCTTAAAATTTCATATTTAATTATTCATACAATATTAAATATAATTTGAAACAGAAATTTTCAAGACTTACGTTGTTTTGATCTGTCCAGTAAAGAAAGAAACCATTTTTGTCCACACGTAACGTAACTGGTGTTCCTACAGCTGAATCCTAGAAAACAAAAATGAATTATGCCTTTAATTAGTCTTAAAACTGAAAAAACAATAAACTTATATATATACACACAGTGTATCTAAGCAATTTCTTCATCATTTGTCACTTACACAACTGTTGGGCGTAGACATATGCATTCTAATTACAAAAATGTTTTAAATAAAGCAAATATTCATGTTTTGGAATTAAAGTTTTTCTAAACATGGCAAAATATAACTTTGTACTCCCCATCCCTATACTCATATTTAGGAAAGTTGTTTACTCATTATTAAAAAAGTACAAAATGTTTAATCCCCCTACGACGGAAATTGACCGAGCTATTTCAGCTTGAGAGATCATGCTCCAATGCACTGCGAAAATTAGAGAGAGAAATGTTTGCATCTGTAAGTAGTTAAAAGATATTTCAGTTTCTGAAAGATTTCTGATGTTAACTGATCAAGTGAGAAGCATTTCTATGTTGACTGTCCTGAAAAGTATTGATTAATAAACTTTTCTTCAGAAAAAAAGTCTTATTTATAGAATTCGTATTCTAGAAAATACTGGCACTTAAACTGGTTCTTGCATGAATTAAAATTTAAAATATTTTCAGTTTAATGATTTTGTAGGCTTATTAGATAATGATTCCCAAGTAATAACAGTTCATGATACTATTAATGATGGATTTTTAGCGTGGGAAAACTGGCACATTAACTGCGTAAAAATTCTTTTGCCATACCAATTGTAACATAGCTATAAATTAAAGAAATAGTTTAAAATAATAATTCCCGAAAATGAGGAGTGAATTCAAAATAATTCATCAAGAATATCATTCAATGGCATTCAAGAGAAAAATTAAATCGCGAATTATTATTTTTTATTTATTGACCAGCCTCCTAAATCAAGCTGCAAATATATTAAGTACGCTAATTTTTTAAAATTAAATAGCTTGGTCAGTTTTATCGAAGTTTGCGTTTTTATCTTCTATAACGAGCATAAACGTTTCCTAAATGTAAGTGCATCTAAGGGCAGGCTCACCATATTAAATATGGATTTCACGATTTTATAGAATAATGTTTTTGTGAAAAATGTCCAAACATAAATATTACAGACATTCAAGACATTTTTAACTCTAAATATATGTCTACAATCACCGCTTTCAAATATAAGGATGTAGAGTTTAACTCTTTAAATCTTAATTCTTACTTAGAACTCCACGAGCACTTTATAAGCGAATAATCGCTTAAGTGTGAACAGAACAAGTGAGACTTGAGAAGGGTTTAAAACCCATTATTATTCAGTATATTTACAATCAGTTCCGACTTGGAACTTTACAATAAAGTCACCACTCGGGCTTGAACTTAAATACTAATAATTTGAACTAAAACTAGCTTAACTAAAGCTCTTTAATAATATAGCCGAAGCTATCACAATCTAACTAGTTGGCCCCTTAGTATTAATTGAATCGGCGAAGCCGAGCGTAGTAACAGCTAAGAGAGATGTGGCCAGAAGGCAAACGCGCACTAGGTCAGGAAATCAAACTCTCTCTTTTGAAGTCGGTTAAGGCACGACTTAAATAGTACTCATTCTCATTTGCATTCTCTGCGTTTCTGAATTCACATTCTGCCAGGAAATTGTAAGCTAAAATTAGAATAAGATAGGACAGATACAAAACTTAAAATAACCGTTAGAAAACTCATTATAAACCTTACAAGGAACGGATAAGAACATTTGTAAACGCCATATATATATATGTGTGTGTGTGTGTGTGTGTAGGATAAAAAAATATACAAATCTCAAAATTATTTAATTTAAAATAGCAATAGCCTTTGATTAAGATTTGTATAATTTTTATATTACGTGTGCAAGGTTATTCGCTACCAGACCGATAAACTTGCAGGATGTGTAGGGGGTACGGAGACGAGACGGAACCACAAGGAATGCAGGGTCGCAAATGCCGTACTTTGCAAGCTATGGTGCAAAGAAGCAGAGAACAAGAATAGAAACAGCAACATATTAATGGGACAACGCCCAGAAGTCGCCAAGCCGGCCTGACAGCCGCGCTGCATGGAATTCCTTAAGGCCCATTTACACTAGAGGAACTTTGAGCCTAAGAAACGCAGGCGAACTTGAAGACTCGACACATTTTAACAGCACTTATTTCATATTGTGAGGAAATATTTAACGATTAAAATCTTGAATAATGTTATCAGTTATCATGTTTATATATTCAGTGTATATATTCAGTTTCAATTTAAAAAAAAGAAGAGTAACATTTTTGCCCTTTAGTGAAGCTAGCAACTTCGTGTGCATTTCTTAGACTCAAAGTTCCGCTAGTGTAAATGGGCCTTTCATGCTCTGAAAGATTCCTCCCGGCAGTCTTGCGGTAGATGGCGCTGAACGGAAGGTCACGTGAACAGCGATCCTATTGAAAGTCGTCACTTGCTATCCGTTTCCCGAGGTAGTAGGATTAACGCGAATTCAAGCGATGAACTGGTCGACATGCTGATCGTATATGGAGCTGCGGATTGTAACGGGCAGGCGCTCAGCGGCTATACCACGAACGTTGCTCGAACAGGCGTGCTCCACATCACACGACCTTCGCAAGTGTGAACAGAAGGTTACGTGAAAGTGGTTGTTTAACAAAAGCTAGAATGAATTGACAGCGAACAATGAGGACAGCTGGTAATGAGGAGGCGGTCTTGCGTCTGACAGAACACAATCCAAGTACGAGTATTCGAGCGATAGCCAACAAGTACGTTTATCTCAATTTATTATCTGGAAGATACTCGCAGCAAACCAAATGAGCGCATACCATCTTCATTGGGTCCAGTTATTAAGCCTTAGGATAATCCACTTCAGAAAACTTTTGCTACATGGTTCCTACAACAGAGTGCTACAGACAACGTGCGCCTGGAATATTCACGGATGAAGCATACGTCATACATGAGTTAGCCTTCCATCAGCATAACTTCACACGTGAGTTAACCTTCAATCAGCATAACGCGCATGTGTGGGCTTTGGAGAACCCTCGTCGTATGCAACCACGTGCAGCTCAAGAGCGTTTCTCGGCTAATGTTCGGGCCGGCAATCTTGGAACTACTTCATTGGACAGTGCGTTCTGCCCAGTCCTTTAGATTGCAGGGCATACCTGATCTTGCAACAAGTCCTGCGCAAACTACTTGATGCAGCACATGTCCCTCCGTCGTTAAGCCACTCCATTTAGTACCAAAATGAAGGAGCTTTTCCATAGTACACGATTAACGTTCGCGATACTTCGAGGTAAACTTCGGACAACGGTGGATAGGTCTTGGTGGCCAGGTTCACTGTCCTACCAGATCACCGGACCTATCATGCATGGACTTCTTCTTCTGGAGTCACATGAAGAGTTTGGATGACGAGATGATGAGAGAACGAGAACGAGAACGAGATGACCGTTCCTTCAGTTGAAGACCTCGTCGCTCGAATATCTGTAGCTGCCAGAAAAATACGTGACATTCCAGGAATCTTCCAGAAAGAAAGGAATTCCATGCAGCCTGCTGTGAGGCCTGCCAGACGTCTTCTGATCGTAATTTTGAACACCTGTTGTGGTACAACATTTCAATACAATGTTTTCTGCCCCATTAATTTGTTGCTGTTTGTGTTCTTTTTCTTTGCTTCTTTGCGCCATAGCTCGCAACTACGACATTTGTGACCTTGCATTCCTATGTGATTCTGAGTCGTCTCTGTACGCGTACACACCCTGCAAGTAGGTAACGAATCACCCATATATATATATATATATATATATATATGCACCTTCACTAAAGTAACATCTAAACTTTTTTATTAAAATGTACTGACCATTTATAGCAGTAAAAAACTAAGTTTATTTACTGCTATAAATAAACAATAGCTAAATGCCATTTTAGCAGTAATTTACAAATGCAATAGGTATTAGTATACGAAAAATAAAAAAACAAAAACTGTACTAAACGATTTACTACCAAGACAAATAAAACTGATGAAAACTTTTAAATGTTGCCGTATTTGTTCAAGCGAAGTAATTAATTACCTCTAAAAGTAATTGTAACAATTCACTGTCTTAACCTTTATACAATAAACATTTTTAAAAGTCAAGATTTATTTCGAAAAGATTTTATTAGTGGTTTTTGCTTAGTACTTTTTTCTTTTGCTACGCATTTTAAAACACTTTATTTTTTAATAGACAATGATATTTTTATTTCTTAAGTTATACTTAACACAGTTCGCCTACTTATAAATATCTATTATGAAATTACTTTTGTTAATGGTTTCTTTGCTATTTCTTTAACTTTTTATATGTTTTTTTTCAAGTTGTTCCTGTATTACGTTCTTGCCATTGTTCTCGCTATTATTTCATTTAAAATGATATTTTTATTCTTCCACACACCTTTAGTGTAAAACAGAATAGTCAATGGAAAATACAATGATTTTGTAGTAAATGGAAGAATACTATTTGGAGTCACAGAATTTTTATCCATAACAATGTGCGATTTAATCGTACGTAATACTTAATGTATAGGCATTATTGAAATATAATTTTAAAATATATTGCTCAATATTAAAAATTAATCAACGGCATAGTCATTAATCTTCTGTGTAACATTTGTTCTTAAGGAAATACAAAAACAATGTAAAAATTTTACTTTCACAAGTGCTCCTATTGTTTTGTTTGAATATAGATAAAAGTTATGCGTTTATAAATGATGAGAAAACTCAGATTAAATTGCTTGAAAATATAATTAAATTGTCAACAGTATTATTTTCTGCTGACTGTAATATGGGGATGTGCCTTTTTCCTTGTTATTTTCCAACTGTCCTCAGATTATGCGCGATTTCGAGTTAACCTTAAACTTCTTCCTCGTTATTATTCCTGTTAATCATCGGTTGACTGTACTTGTTATATGGTTTCTTTCATAAAATAAGCAATTATTATAAAATATAAATGCAGCTCAACTATTTTGTGCTTTTATACTTTATATCTTTAAATCTAGTCTTAAATTATCATCTATTAAAGTATGAAATATGTTTCTGCGTTGCTTACAAAGTGACTGTTATAATCTATATATTTCCTGATAATTAAAATATGTGGTTAGTATTCAAATTTGATTTTTGTTTACTTTTCTTTTTGAAACATAATTTACTTTTTTCATTAGAAGAATGAAAAAAAACAGAAATAAATGAAAGTAAATTATTTAGAATAAAATAACATTATGAAATGTAATCAAAAACTATAAGCTTGCCGCAAAAATGTATAAGTAAAACGAAACAAACTGAATAAGAAATATAAATTGCTTTTTTATTCCAATGTACTCTGCTGTTTCAGGGCACGTTTGAGAAGGCAATTCTGCATAAATAGATTCTAGAGGAAAAATTATTCCGCTTAGTCAGAAATCTATAATGCTTCTAATAGTCAGAATAAATTGAAAGATATTAATTAAAATAAGTTTTTATATTGAATTAAAAAGTAAAAGCAATTCAACAGTGTTAAATGGCCTAAAATCAAACCAAATAAAAATTCAACACTAAAATTTAAAGCTATGTGAAAATCTTTAAATTGCACAGTGTGTAAAAGATGTTTCGAAATTTCAGGTACATATTTTGAAAGGCAGTACAGAACATCGATATGAGACATATTCATGAGAACAAGATCTTAAACGGGTAGGTGGAGCTGTATGTTAAGGCTCTAGAGCAGTATGATGGACTCATTGCATGCTCTAAACTCCCACGTTCAATGTTTTTTTAGCGTAGATTTCTTTTTGAGCCCCACTAGTGGCCGAATGGTTGAGACCACTGAATTCTGATAGTTAGTCCTGGCTTGGAATCCAAACAAACGGGCTGACTTCAAGTTTCGGTTTTGTCATCTTCCTCATTTTTATCGTGAATACGAGTAGGTTACCTTCAGAAAGCCATCTGCTAAGGTATCCCTCCCCTTAGACAGATACCCCGTGTGTACATTGCCATATCCCGATAACCATAACTGTAATATTTCTTCCTGTGGAACATTTCTAAAGCATTATGTTTGATATAACCGCTGTTTCCGACGCGGAACTCACATCAAAAATTTCCATTTACGCTGCTGATTTCACCAAAACTCAAGATACTTCTGAAACAATCGATGCAATATCGGTATCAATCAGTGCACATTGAAAATGATGAGAGCTTTAAACACTTCTTGTATCTATTAGTTGCTGAAATGTTAAGTTTCGCCTACAAAAGCTCTGTGTACTTCTTTCTGTAGTGTATTCCAGCTGTGGCTTTGTATGTCTTATATCTCTTGCGCAAGACGTGTCTGATTATGTTATACTGTGTGAATATTGTTCATATTAACGTTCTCAACATCCCTTCAAAATTTATAAATGGAGTTTGGGCACTACAGAAACCTTAATGTAATTTCATCTCTTTTGCGAGTATATTGCAGATCTATAGTTTATGCCTCGAGTTTACGTAATGTTCTGTGCTGATATCTATACTTAAGAGAGAGAGTGAAGAAAGATTTGTGTAGCTGTAAAAACTCAAAATTACACACGTAATCATTGTTCTATAATTATATTATGACATCTAGTTCGAGGTATTAGTACATGAGTATTTTAGTAAAGAGTAGCTCAGATGGAAATGAGTTTACCCACTTGGGGAAAATACGTACAAGGGAGACACAGAATACGTACAAAGAAACAAAAAGTTCATTTACACTGCAAGTGAAAACTCAGACATTCATTGCAGGATAAAAATGTAATACTGGACGGCATTTAAAGCGTCGCTTCAAACAGTTAATTACAGAACGCTTTAAAAAGTATTCATTGGTAATAAGCCGAATACAGGTAATGAGGTAATAGAAAATGTGTGCTTATGGCTTTGTGATGAGTCAGAAATCACTAGGTTTCTTTTATATGATACATTTCTTTCATTTTTATATCCTTATACGTATCTACATTGAGAATAATAAATAAATCGGAATGGTCACTTTTATTTAATTATAAAGTTGAACATGTCACAAATATTCCACTTGTTTCTTCATCAGCCACAATTTAATAGTTTACTGAAATTTGTTTAACTTACTATTTCTAATCTTTCACTTAAGCGATAACATACAGAGCATTCCTTTGATTTTAACTAATGTTTTAATTACTGATTTAAATATGTTTAGGATTTGCATATGGCCTTAAAATGGTAGAAAGAGGATAGTTAAAACAGAAAAATTATATTAATCTTTCTCAGCAAATACAGTGTTGTTAAAACGAGGAAACGAAAGGTTAAACATCTGAGTTATTAGCAGATTTAAACTCTCGATAGACACATATTTCTTAGTCGCCGTAAATTCTAAACCAGAGCTGCTTGATAAAATGAAAGTAATAAATATTTTTTAAAATATATCAGCTCGCATAACGTTTCTTAATCATGTGCCTCAGTACAAGAAATTTTTTCAAATGTTTGTTGAACAGAGAAAAGACAGGATAAAATGAAAAACTGTACTAATTTTCCTTTCTTATAATCGATTGATTGAACTAATTGATAACTCTAACAGTTCCTTAATAATAGTTTTGGTAATTAATCCTTAATATTTCTTAACGTAAATTAAAGTGATTAGCAGTTTATTTTTCCAAGAATTCTCCTAAAGCATCCACTAAAACCATTTATTCATAGTTATATAGGTTAAGTAAAGCAAACTAAAGTATATTTTACCATCTCCCCGCTCGCCTAAACAGTGGACCGTTCCTCCCGCAACAAGTGAAATGGATCGATGTCCCTCCTTCGCACTTAAGGTGCAACGAATTTTCCTTCAAATCGAATGATATTTGGACTCTCTTGGTCAACAGGTGAGACGAAAGTGCACCAGTTGCAGATCTCAATGTCGTACCTGCGTCTCCACCTCTTCGTACGTCGAAAGAGTACACAAAACATGTATCACTTTTATAGTCACCACTCTCCAATTGAAAAACGTTGAAAGCTACATCACCATACTTGCAAAGCACATAATATCTTATTAATGTCCTGATACATGTACGAAGACGTAACTTTAAATATCTTAGCCTCTTATCTTATAATATGTATAAATAGTTATCATTGATGAGTGGATCATAAAGCTTTAAATTTCGATATCAGATTCGACTCTTCAATTCATAAAGATTCATGTTAGTTAAAAAAAATTCACAGCATCTTAGATCTTAGGTGAAGAGAGTGATAAACACAACGGTCTGCCATTGCAAGACTGTTACAAAAAAGATAGAGAGTGGGAGCCCAAGCACACAGAGAACAAACATATTTGGGGCTCACTTCTTAGAGGCTGAGTGGACCTTAGGTCTCATATCAATTCGGAAATCCGGTAAAGACAGCGGCAACATATTGGGCTTCGGAAATCCGGTTAGGAAATCAATCTTAAAACTGAACCCTGCGATATTCAACTTAATTAATTAGCAGATCGCAATTAGCGATCGCCTTCTGAAGACCGGACCTAAACCAATCTTGTAGTATGTTATCGGCAGATTGCTATTAAATAGCAGTCTGCCAGAGTCCTAAGCAATGCAAATAACACGTTTTGATCAAATGTCACCCTTTGAGATCTAGCACATGTTGCATTTTGGACGATAGTGTTGTTTGAGAAAATTAATATTTTTTCTTTTCAAATTTCATTACTTCGATTAGAAAAATGATGTCAAAAAATTCCACTTGTGCTGCCATCTGTTGGATTCCAGGAGAATTATATTTTTTCTGTAAAGTGCTTCGTCATAAGTGGAATTTCCTGCGAACTGAAAAACTTTATTTTTTTCGCATTAGAGAAAGGAACAGCACTTCAGAAAGCATTTACTCATGATGGGAGCTAATTCGAATATCAATTCTCAGAAACACCATTATACAGTGCAGAAGTAACCAATTTATTTATCGTATTTACCATCTTGTAATAACCTTATAAGCCAGAGGTATATACAAAGAGTCTCGGTGACTAGGGTTTGAAGAGAAATATCGATAAAAGTTATCTAGGATACAATACTAAATAATACAAATGATAAAAATGCATTTTAGCTGTGATACACATTTGAGTTGAACTATTAAAATACAATCTTCATTTACGATTAGCTAAAATTATTTTTACATTCAATCGGCTAGCCATACGGGTTACGCACAAATTCTGAATCTCTAATAATTTAATTCTGCATAATTTTATTATTTTATGAGAGCTATATTCGCATTCTTTTGTACATATCATAATAGTAGTCTTTGGGAGATATTTTTCGCACCTAACCTGAGTAAGTAAAAATTGTATGAATGAAGGTTTGAGTGTGTTGCAAATAATGAAGATGATGATGATGATGATGATAACTAGATGGTTACAAAAATAATTCAGTCGTAGCCAACTGATAC
This sequence comes from Stegodyphus mimosarum, assembly GCA_000611955.2. Taxonomy (NCBI): domain Eukaryota; kingdom Metazoa; phylum Arthropoda; class Arachnida; order Araneae; family Eresidae; genus Stegodyphus; species Stegodyphus mimosarum. The sequence continues at coordinate 385,130 of KK119255.1, read as the reverse complement.
AATTCATTACTGTAACACTCTTAAAAACGTGTATAGTTAAACTGTTGCAAAACATGAATCCCAAAGTTCTATACTTATAACCCTATGTTCACATATTCAAAGCTTTACAATGTACGATTAAAAACAAATTAGCGGATAAGATGTTAGCATTAGAAAGACAAGTAGGAGAACTGAAAATTATGTTTTTGGCAATTTGATTATGAACGATGTAATTATAGTTCATATCTCAGCAAAGAGACATAATATTGTTTAGTAGTTTAGTTAAGGCTTCAGTTTAATTTTAATTGGATAAAAAATTTTACTTCCATTTTTGTTGTTAAATACGAATATGTGTATTCTAATATACCTTATATAAGAATCCCAGAGAGTTGTTTTTTATGACGCATTTTAGGAATATTTGTCGTAAGCTTGTAATTATTATTTATAAAGTAGAAATAACTAAACTAAATAGGAGAGTTGAAAGGCTCTTACAATTAAAGTTTGAATTTTGTCTTACATACACGCATACGCATACACACCAAGACCTAGGATATTACATTAAGCATACATACACACACGTATATGTATATATAATCGCTCAATTTTAAACATATGTCATATATATATAGTATATATATATATATATATTCTCCCAATTTTAAGATAATCTTCCTCCAATATGTCCAGAGTTCTAGCTATTAATTCAAAAATGCTAGATTCAAATCTCCTTTTCAGCATTTAAGTACATAGTTTGGCATCGATTGTCAGTTAAACAGTTGCTTTATCTGTTTTATTTAAAATTATTTCAGTATGAAAAACTATTAATCTGAACTGGATGAGATCTAGTAGCATGAAAGTTACATTGTTAAGCAATATAAGCACTCGTTGCAACAAACAGCAAATCTTTGACAAAAATATACGTAGCATGTCGTTTAAGTAAGGGCCGTTTTGTTGTATATACTAATACGTGTCGCGCGGGCAGCAACGAGTGTTTGCGTCGTGTCCCGGCATCCCTTGCAAACAATTGTGCTCCGTTGCAGCTGCGTAGGTAATTTGTACGGTCTGTTCTGTGTGCTTAAATTGTACAAGATTACCAAATCGACATTCACTGGCAGATTTGCGGAGTTTACAGGGCTACTGCCATGAGTAAAGTCAAAGTGTGTACGTGGGTCAGAGCCTTCAAAGCTGTCCGCTACCATGATGACATGATGATATTCCATGATGATATTCCTGATGATACCATGATGATAGATATAGATATTCCATTTTGAGTCCCGCTCCAGTCGCTCATTTGTGATCACAGACGATAGTTGAAGCGAAAATTCTTCAGAACAGATGCTTCACCATAAGCACTCTTTCAAACTAATTTCCTGAAGTGTCTAGTCTACGACGTGAAAATGGCCGCGACCTCTTGGTTATCGGAGCAAGTGGCAAGTTTCTATGGTATTCAAAATCTAGTTCTAACGTATGATAAGTGTTTAAACAAACTTGGCAATTATATTGAAAAATACAGAATCTAAAACGTGTATGTAATATGTAAAAATATGTAGAATCTGAAAATAAATTTGGTTTTTATTTTCAAACGGCCCTAGCTTAAAAAACATATCTCGTAGAAATTTTATTATTTATCTGAACAATGTAAGTATTCGTTTCGGTTAAATAGCCAGCACAACAATCAGATAATTCGGAGTCGTCTCCAACGTCTCCTCGAGTTCGTCTCCAACTTAACAGGCATGATAATTTTTCAGAGATTTATTTGCTCCTAAATTGGTTCCGTATCTGGCCCGCACTGAATTAGTCGGCTATAATTCTTTACCATTGTTCGACTTGTCAACTCGGCATCGTATTTATCGTAGATAAAAGCATGATATCAACACCCGGTAACTAGAAGGTATTGAGTTTGACGCCAAAAAAGGCGACTGACTATTCTAGCATTATTGATAAATGGGATTTATTAAGCAAGGCAAGCTGCAAAACAATAATTGAAATCGTTTTAGCAATGCGCTTTCTATAACTAAAAGAAGTAAATGGAAATTGTTTTAAAAAAAGGGAAACCTAAATAAACTGTCTCAATTCCTAACTTATTCGTAAGAACCTTTAAATATTTAAGCGCACTCTTCCTTTATTGGTTACCGCTCTAACAAATATACTTTCGTACAGTAAAAGCAAAACACAGGATTGCATACTTTTTATTACTGATATAACGGTTCGTGTCTTACAGAAGGCTGAATAAAGTAATTAACTCACGAGGCTTTCAGAAAATTGTTTACATACTTCATGAAGCGGAAGTAACTTAGAGAGTTTGCTTTATTGCCCGACAGTAACCCCCCATTGACTACATAGTAGGTCATGTTTTTCCTCCTAACAAAGAATAGAAATAGTAGATGGGTGTATATTTGTGTACAAACGTCAATGGATGTCTCCTCATCATTGTACTTAAGTAACTAAATGTCAACACTTTTACCTCCAGCAAATATGTTCAATACCACCAGCAAAATTCACAGGCTTCTGGAGAGTGCAGCTAAATTAAGTAAATAATGTTGAAGCATGCCATAGGTTCTCTAAATATAATCTGTATTCTACGATACATTTACATAAAGAATTATCGTAGAATAAAAAAAATTACTTTAAATTAGGTTATATCCGATGAAAGATTTCGTAGACACTGAATTTTGAAAATAGCTGATTTCAGAAATTTTATGAAAATTCAGTTTCCTGCATTTCAACTATGCAGTAACCCTGTGACTTTCACAGTAAGTTATTCTATCACTTTTACATTAGATTAAATTTATTACGGTCATGTTAAACAAAACTATAAGTAGGGAGTTTGTGAATGGAATTTTTGTACTACTTTTTGACATTTTTTGACTTCAGATTTTTCTTTATTTTTATTTTTATAATCAACGAATATAGATGATTTTGTTTACAATCAGAGAAGTCAAGTGCCTAATAATAATATATATTTTCCATCTATTACTAAATCTTCTGCCCATACTTGCTATATAAAATCGCCTATGCTGTAGCTATGGCTGTTGCTTTAGTTCAAGGTAAGTACCACAAAGACAGCAATACTATTCACCGACAAACAAATAGATGTTTTAGATGTTTTTGAACTAATCCGTTCTCCCTTCTTAATCGCTTGGATTCATTTAATTTCGTTTCAGATAAGAAATGAGATATGCAACTATAAAAGCTATTTGATTTAAAGCATAGGTATCAGACTTTACAAAGCTAAGGTCAAACTTAAACAGACAAGCAAGGCTAAAGATATGAATAGATATTCTAGTACTCAAGCACGAAAATATCGAATTACTTTATGGTGTTTGAATCATGAATAGATATTCAAATACCCACGTACGTGAATATGAAATTACTTTGCGGTATCTGAATTTTATATTTTAGGTACTTT
>KK119255.1:364105-381722 GCA_000611955.2 Stegodyphus mimosarum | reverse complement strand
TAAATGTTCTTCATGTTTATCGAAAATGTATAACATTATTATTATTCTGTAAATTAACAAGTGTAAAATGAATTATATCATTATTAAGAATTTTACTTCTTACGTACGGTTTTCTCATAAAACAACTGAGATCAGAATTAAAATATTGCACACTATCAATAATTTAAATAAAACTTTGATGTTGTTGTTAATGTCAAAAATAGGTGGTACTGGTGTTTGAAGAATACAGTATCTTCCTCGAAATTCAGTTGACGAAATTAATGCGGTGTCTCTTTATCACCTACCACCGTTATTTGCTGTTTATTAAAGTTAAAAATTTATAATTGCTAACAAGAACAACAAGGATCTTTATCAAAAATGATCAGTTATTAACAAAAGACAAAACAAGATTCTTGAAAATTCAGCCGTGTCCTCGACTGTAATAGAAATCTAAGATTTTCTAATTTCTTCTTCATGTGCTAATCACACACTACAAGAACCCGTGCAAAGAATGCATTCCTACTCATTTAACGAGCATTACCAAAGTCAAAACATTTCGTTAAAAGCATTAGCAGAAATTATTTCAACTAGTAAAGCCACGTATGTGTTTTTGCTATCAGCAGCAACTACTGTTCTTAGTTGATATGAATTTTTCGAAAAGAATTAAAAATTTTACTGACGAGAGCATAATATTTTCTTTCAGCTCTTATACTGTTTTTTCACCTACGTAAGCCAGAGTGAACTTGATTAAATTTCCTACCTGTCATATTTCATAATGTTCGACAGCGCACTTCCATTACATACATACTCAATCTTGTTTTTAAAGAACTTCCCGGTAAATCCAAGAAAAATTGCTTGGTAAATCCAAGGAAGCTTTTGTTCAAACGTTAAAATTTCTCGTTTGAGGATGGCAGATTCTATTATCAGCACATTTTGCTTTATATTTCACATTTTGTCATCGTGTGAACTTATAGATAAGCATTATGAAACAATCCATAATTCGATTCATTACCCCACAAGCATCTTTGTCAGGTAATGTCCTCTTGCTACGGCATGTGCACATGTTAGACGACATTTTTCGCTTTTACTTTCTCAAGCGAAGTAAAGGAAGATTGCAATCGCTAAAAATTTCGGTTTCATATTTCAGCGGAAATATCCATTTCAACCGCTCACGAACCCATTTTGACTATTTTCTTTGTGACAGGACAGGACAGGAACAAGTACAGGGGGCACCATATCATCGCTATGAGCAAAAATGGTATTGCCCCGGTGTACTACCTTTCCGTATTTATTGAGAATTAAAGGTGATATGCAATCATACAGATGTTATACATTTCGATATACAGAGTTGCATATTGTTACAGTTGGTGATGGTAATGTTTATAGGTAGGTGAGTTACAATAAAGTTTGTAATAATAAATAGATACAACATTGAGTTGGAGGTAAGGCACAGATATGAATGAAGATTGAAGGCAATTTGGTGGAGATGACAATGGCACTCTGAAATAATTGCAGAATTAGAGGATTATAAGATTAAGGGTGGCACATACTGAGTCCTTGTTTGTGGAGGTAGTCGATGATTTCGGTGCTTGATTAGAAATCGCCTGAATTCCAGACCTGGGTTGCCTGGATGACGGATATGGTGAACAGACGTCATTGGACAGTTGAAGATGTAGTGCTCTGAATCTCCGATGCTTCCGCACATACATCTGTCAGAGGAGGCTTTGCTTCTGTTGTAGAAGTAGAGTGGAAATGGGCCGTGGCCCGAGATATACTGGGTTTTCTTTGTGACAGATAAACGTAATCTTCACAATCAAAACACAAATTTGAAGTCTTATATTAAAGGAACGGAATCTAAATCATCAATTTTCTCATGCCGCGTGGTTGATAAATACTGCGGTATCGCCGTATATAAGGAAACGTAAGTCAGTTTCAAAACTGCATGGGTGAAGACAATTTTAACTTTGAAAGATTTAAAAAAAAACTTTCCTTAGAATCTAATATATGGTATCGAAATATCTTTATTAATTATAACAATGATCATCAAAATTGTCTGATGGGATATTATAAATTATATCAATTATATATAATATAAATTGAATCAAATAAACAAATTTTAAAATTATAGTTATTGCATATACAATTAAAAATGGCTCTCGGTTTTTATAAAACGAAACCGCTTAAAAAAACCTTTTATAGCTAAATATATAACTAATACGTAATATATAGCTTAGGAAATTATTTTATTTCAGCTATTTAAAACCAGACCATTCATAAGATTCATTCTCAGAAATTTCTCGTATTAATTGCTGTTCACAATTACCATAAGATATTTCGTTAAGCAAATGCATTTACAATTTAAAAAAAATAAACTTTAATCTTTAAAGTATAATAAATACCACAATGAGCGGCAACACTTTGAGAATTGGTTATTTGCAAACTCATGTGAGTCTCATAAAGAGGTAACACTTTTCATGCCGCGTAAAAGATAAAAGCTGTGAAGAATAATGAATATTCCTAGAGCCTTTTATGGTACTACAGCCTAGTTTGGCACAATTTAGCTCCGTAAGCGTAACATAGATAAAAATAAAAAAGCTAATAATAAGATAAATAATACATAATAGATAAAAGCTATAAATAATAAGATAAAAGCTCCGCAATAAGATAAAAGCTCCGTAAGCGTAACATAACCTAATAAAGTAACAACCTGGTAAACTGGAAAACACTAATTATAGAGAATTCTCACATCGATAATAAATAACAATACGTTAATTATTTTTCGCTCTTTGATATAAATGACGGTAGTACCAAGTATAACTTTAAATAAATAATATTTATTCACTTATTAAACCTCAGCCAACATAAGGTGATTCATTGCAAAATTATTTTCTGTTATTATAATACATTTGGTTGTTTTAATGAAGCTTAAATATATCAGTAATAAGCCCAACAAGAAATTAGCTTTTGCATCCTTATTACACCTTGCGGAAATGTAACATTAGTAATTACTATGGCTTTAATTAAACCTGAACATTCCCTTTTCCGTGTTAATGCGTGATGCTAACACGAATTGTTAGTAACACAACAACTGCAAAGGGATTAAATGAGATTGACGAACCCATTAACGGAGGTCCTATTAAAATTAATGACAGTACTTGTTGATATTAGCAGTAAATAATTGACTGACTTTGAGCACTAGGATTATCTGTCTAGAATAGCACTATTAAGTTATAAGAGAAGTATAAAGTTGCTGTTCATGAAAAGATTGTGTTAGCTTAACGGAACTTAGAAGACGTTCAGAAGTGAGATGTTTAAACAATTTCATTGCGCTTTCACCCGGAGTTGAGTACGGTATCTTCGATGTGCTAAGCCAATGTGCTTACCATTATAATACTAAAGCAAATCAAAAGAATGTCACAGTTACATTCTCCATTAACGCAAGCGAGGAGTGGCCGGATGAAACCCAGCTGGTTAGTTTCAGTTCGGTGAAGAATGATCGTACGTTTTTTCAATTTAGGATTTAGATATAGAAAACGAAAACAGTTTAGAACAGAACATACTGAAAAATTCATTTCCCAAGTTGAAAGTAGAATCTTAATTTGTAAGATCTGTCTCTTCTATTCCACATAAACTAAACTAGATAAAGCAAAAAACCTGGCGAATTCTCGCAGAGGCGTTAATTAAATACCAGCACAGAAGAAGTGTGAAAATAATCCTTTATTATTTCAACTATGAACAGAAAGGCACGAACTTTGTGCTCTACAATAATACCGACCACTTACGGTGTAACTTAAACGTCCTATCATAAATCAATTCAAGTCTAAATAAAATAGTGCTGGGTTAGCACGCTAAGTCACGGCTAACTCAGGTTGACTCACAAACCTAACAGGCGTGACAATTATTTGAAACGGCCAAGGAGCGTACTAACGTAACAGCGGAATGAGCAACGAAACGTGAGCTGGCTAGCGAAAACACTTCCTGGGTAAACTCAGAGATTTACCCGTTTAAATACTCACTTCATTTAACTTTAAAATTGCATCCTGGCAAGGCAATGCGAGGGGAAATTGAGGAGTTCAGGAAAGGTATCAAACTTAAAATAATTTGTTATGCAAAATAAGGAAACTCTACAAAGTGTGTAAAACTGCTAAGTCCACTGTTGTTCCACAAAAAGTGCCTCAAATTGTTTCAAATTAATATTCAAATGCTTGGCTTTATCAGACCGTTAGGCAACATTCTCCGAATTAAAAACTGCATATTATTTTTTTCCAGTCATCACTATACGAATAGTCAAGAAGAAAGGTGTCTAAAATGGAAAATTCGTTTTTAATTGGATTTTAAGTATAATAAAGGACTAGTTCCATAAGATGGTTTTGTGATTTGTCTTAAATGCACTAAAAATATATGACGTTGCCAGCAGAAAATCATTCATAAATGAATCCATCCTTAAGCATATAACCCTCAATAGTTTTGAAATTTTTAACTGACTACTTAGTCAGAGATTTCCTATGCCAGGTCTTTAAATAAATTCTCGAATTTATCATTGTGTTGATAATTGAATTGAGTTTTAAATTGTGTATTCTTACTCTCAGCCTGCTTTCCCGAATAATTATGAATAAATGCATTTGTGCTTGTTATCATTCATCGTTTTCTGCAGGAATTGCCTTTACCAATCACGAGAGTGATAAGGATAGATATGCGGAAACTCTGACAAAGCTAAAATAGCTATTTTTGTGTGGAATGATAAAGAGAGATGAGTTAACAGATTCTAGGATTATCAACGGCTTTCTTTGCATTATTATAATGCTCAAAAGTTTGATGGGAGGTGAGACTGATATTTTTACGCCAGTTTCAGCCTTCTTCGGGAAAAACTGTTTATATTTAATTCATAAAGTAGGTAATAAATATTATTTATTCTTAAAATTGTATTAAACTATAAAAGCCATAAGATTTCCATAAAACTTTATACAATCCATTAAAAGCTACGTAACAACAATTTGAATCAGTCATTAGACATGAAATCCTTAATTTTCATAATAACGCTTTTCTTCATGTATTGCTAAAGACTACTAATGAAATTTCTGTCAGTACATGCGATATCTTGTTTACCCATAATATTCCACAGTCCAACTTATTAGATTATTCAAGGATGTTAACTTCTCCTTAAAAGGTAAGAGGTATGGTGATGAAAAATCTCCTAAATATCTTATTAATTTGTTTTATATAGAGAGAGGAATTTTGCGTTATAAATGTTTTCTTATCATGTTGGTGAGAAAGAACTGAATATATTGGTACTTATTTCGATCCCAAATATAACGCAGATTTTTTTATAGGCGTTTACAAGAATTTACCTAATTCATTTTACGGACTTACACTATAAAATTCCGGCTTCTGAAATTAGCTTTTACTTTAGTAAGCTGTCATGAGACTCGTCCCACGGAGGTCGATTGAGGAACAACTCCCGGCGTTCTGACTAGAACCTGCAAATAGACATACTCGAATTCTGGGGTAAAAATTCCATCTTCACATTGATCAGATCGTTTATTCGATGGTAGATTCAGACTCGGCAGAGACCGTATGGTAGTATCTTGTCGGCCTGTTGATTGTGGGGAAGCTACATGGTTTGATATAGAAGGTTGTCCTTGAGGATTTGGCTCCCTTTCGTCTGCTTAGGGAACGGTCGATGAACTTTACAGTTTTCTTTGTTGGATGCGCTTCCGTCTAACATTGACTTATGTTTCATATCCCAGAGTGTGTGAAACAAAATTGTCTCCATGGGTTGCCTCCTTGAATGGCCCCTAGAGATTGAGGACTTTAACTGTGTATGGCTTCTTTATGAGCTGGGTCTGGGTGCCCCTTCCCAATGAAATGACATAAGGCTTGATAATAATAACAAAAGTTTCACTTCACAACATCTTTTCATCAAAAAACTTTCACAGATGGTTAAACTTGAAATTCTCATTCCTCCAAATGAAATTTTTATCAACGAATAATTTTTAATTAATTTTAAATTAGCTGAACACTTTTATTTAGATACTTGTTAGTTATCTTATCAGATGTAGCATTGTTAGTATAAAGAATTATCCTTAAAACAAGATTCACAACCTCCAAACTACTCCTCTATTATTCTGAAGAGATAATACGATGCCTGTGAAAAGGCTTCAACTGATTATTTCTCTGTTTTTCCTTTTGAATTCGGATAAAATTATTTCATACATACTGTCTTAAAGCGAAACTTCATAAAATTCATTAGAATACATAGGATATTACGAGTTTATAATTTCAAATGCAGCAACATCATTAAAAGTAAGAGATTTGGCATACGAGCTGTATTCTCTCGGTTTAATTTCGCCAAAACCTCATAAATTCCCTAATCCTCTCAAATGTTGCTTTGCCTTCGGAAAACAAATGGACATACATAGAACAAAGTCATAGCAGATAAACAACTATTTAACAATATCGTTTTCTGTCTTTCGCTGCATGGCGCAACAGAAAACCGAATTTCTGACGTTGCATCATAGCACATTTTAAAATCAAGTCTTACTAGAAAAGTCCTTACCTCAAAAACCCAAGTTATTTGACTAAACACGGAAGAAAAAGAAAAACGAAAAACGCTTTTATTTCTGAACAGGTGCAAGTATGAAAGCAGAAAATCTGCTAATTGGCCTATATTCCAATTTCAGTGACAAATCGAGATTCAGTTTAATGTCTGATTCTAAATGCTTGTATATTTGGAGGAACATGTTCCATCCATAAGTACACGGGAGATACGCGATAAAAGACCTGTGCGTTCTCAGAGACATTGCAAATGAAGTTCTACAACTCCATATAAAGGGTTTTAGGGATACGTTGATATCTCACTTTCTTTATATGAATGGTAAAATTCGTTCACATAGAGCTATGTACATATTCGCTTACATAAAATGTAACATAATTTTAGGCAGTGACGGTGAAATTGAAGATACTAATGTATTGCCTGCTGGAAATGCATTCTAATAAAAGTAATCACACGTATTTCAAACAGATTTTTACGAGGAAAGTACTCTGCAACAATTTAAGCATAAACAACAAGAGGCGTTTCTATTTTTAAATTTCTAGTCTTAGTTTCATATCATTGTAGTACAGCTGTTTTAAAAAACCTTTTGAGGTCTACATGGCGATCAGACGACGGCAGACATCAGAAGAAGAAAGATTATGTTACTATGATAGATTACGAAATGATGAAGTGTTTATTTATGTTTAAAGGGGCATGTTATTTTTTTACTATCAATTGGTGCTAAAAGCTTTAGTTTTAATACTATTACCTTGAACACTTTAATTTCGCTTGTGTAAGTGCATGCACCATTTGCCTTATATTAGAATCATAGAGTCATATAATCATTATATTATTTATCAATATATTTATTGACGCTTTTATTTCTAGAATAGGAACAAAACGCAGTCAAAAAATAGATTTTAAGAGCTATTCCAAATTCAAGTTCAAATTATATCTTACAAAACTCCTTTTCAAAGAATAAAGGCTTCCACAGACATGTTTTTCATTCATAGCTTTTACATCCATTTATCATTATTTCCATGGCCCTAACAAGAAATAATCTACACCACAGACATGTTTTTCATTCATGCCTTTACATTCATTTATTATTATTTCTATTGCCCTAACAAGAAATAATAAGTTACCACTTTACTTTTTCCGTTCTTTATACAGCGCTGACTCATTTTTGCTACATCTGGATAATATTATGTTCCGATTTGGCTTATGAATAACCATTCTGCAGTTTCAAAAGAAATTTATTCGATTCATCATTGTGTGCTACTATTAACTCCCTGTAATGCTTCCTGCAGTTTTATTTAATTAATACATCTAACTATCTGAGAAACACACATTTGTATTTAGTTACATAATTTCAACTTTCTAACGATACTTTTCGATATCAAATTTTAAAACTCATTTTTATGGTAGGAGCTTTTTAAAACAAGTAACAACTGCTAATTTTAACGAAACATAGATAAAACTCTGACGAATGATATTATTTCAGTTATTAGTACTATATAACATCAATAAGCTTTCTAAGGACAGAAAGTATTACCTTTTCATCAAAAGCACGCATCGTAGCGGATTACTTAAAAAGAGGTTACCGAGTAAAATTATGACACTAATCAATTCCAAAGCAAATGGGATACGTACTAATAAGGCAAACTCCGTGAAAGAAAATCGGAACATCGTTGATAATCCTCTTAAATATCCATATTTATGAGTTTAATAGGAACAGCTATTTATTCCAGAAGGATTAGTTAGAGTGTAAAATTGACAGCGTTAATTAAAATACGAGCTGTTCTCCGTACAGCATTGAAATGACTGGATATTCCAGGAAAGTTTCAGTTATGAATATTTCATAGGACCATCTGTCTTAGGAATTAAATGAGTTCTCTGAAATTACTCTTCAGTTACTTAAAAAGTGAAAATGGGAAGACAAGATATGTTATATCATATAAAGAATACTAATATCAGACTCTCACGGTTGCTAACAAGCTTCCAGAATTAAAAGCTATTACACTTTAGAAATATCATTTTAGTACTCTTCCAAATGCATTTGGAACGATACGCTGCATGCCATTGTCATCCATGCGACTTAGTAAATGTTGCCATTGCGCAAGATCTTGAATTTATCTTCAGTGTGCCATGACAAATAGGCAGTTTTCCAGAGTGATGCCTTTTGAGGTGATATATGATTATTAATATATCTATAAACTAGTAACTGCTTGATACATCAGTATCAAAATATCAGTTTGAATCCAAAATTCTCATTTTAATTACATAGCACAGAAAAAAGGAAAAGTATTAAAAATAGTACAGATGTTATATTGTAAGATTTATTTTATTTAACACATTATTAGCATGTGGAATTTTTTCTGCATTTCTACTGCAGGAAACTCCACAATATAAAAAAACGTTAATTTAAGCTAGGAGCGATTACCCAATTTAGAGAGTGAGTTCCAAAAACGTAAATCCACTACGCGGGGATCCCTTTTTTTAAGCCCAAAGAGCGTTACCCCAGAAGGGCTATTAGTCTAAAAACGGGATTTTGCGCTGAATCACTTTTCAAACTGTTGCCACCAAATATTATCACGCTCTATTAAAGAAATTAAATAATGAAGTATTTTCATGAATGTATGCATGTTTTCCGCATTGTGAAAAAACAACGGCAATTAGAACCATCAAATTTTACTAAATGCTTAAAATTATTAAGAGTTGTTTTCAAACTTTATGTTCATTTAATTACATGTCTGTGCTAACAATTAGTAGCCTAGCTTCAGTAAATTGAAAACTGAAGGTTACCAAAAATAAAACATGAGTAAATGAAAGTCCAAACTCCTGAAATGTTTGGCAGAAATGTCTTTATAAAGCTCTGTAAAGGCATATTGCGCGAAAGAAAAGGGAGGGAAGTTCTATATCTTCCGTTCTATTGCGCCGACTGACGAAATTCAAATTGCCTTTTTCATACCTCAAAAGCACGACTTAGGATTAGATTTATATACAGCATTGTTCTAATATAGATATTTTGACCCAAAATCGGACCTTTTCTGAAATGACATCCAATTTTTTTTCCATATTTCGAATATACGACTCAAATTATACCAAACTGCCAAGTTTTGTAAAAATCGCACGAGGAAAAAATTCCATCTCGTTTCAGAAAAAGTCCAATTTTGGGTCAAAATACCTATATTAGAACAATGCTATATATAAATCTAATACATATCCTAAGTTGCGCTTTCGAGACATGAAACACGCAAGTCGAATTTCGTCAATCCGCCCAGTAGAACGGGAGATCTAGAACTGTCCTCCCGTTTTTTTTCCGCAGTGTAATTTTATAAATAATTTTCTCAAAACAAAAAGATAAAACTTCTTGCATATTTTACCTTTGAAAATATCATCAGTTCATAAAAAATATTCAAATATTATAAAAATAAATAAATGTAGATTTTAACCCTGTAATTACAACAGAAAAAAGCTTTGCAAACCGGTTAGTAGTGTGATATTTTAGGTTTTCCGTAGATGGACTGACTGGTATACAAAATTTTAAACTGAAAGTTAATGAAACGTTTCTTTTCCTCAGTAATCGTTTTCTCTTCATCAGCAGCATTATAACACGAAAGTATTAAATGAAATTATTTCATCAAAGTAACATTTCAATAGAATTTTTGATTTTCAAACTATATGCTATGTTATATTAAATTAATAAATACAAAGTAAAAGCAACTCAAAACCTAATCAAATTGTGCGCTGAAAGCAGCAACAGGTGGTTGAAATCATCCAGCACAAAATAAAATAAATACCTTTAAAATTCATCCCAAATTAAATAAAAACCATATGAAAAAACACAGAAACACAGTGGCAAACTGCATAATAGGTGCCCAAGATGCCAGAGCCGAAAATGAAGAGCAAAAATGAAATTTAAATCTTTCGCTGCATTGTCATCAGGGATTTGGTGCAACAAAAAGGCTAAATACATGAACCTGTTTCTGAACCAGCAAAGTATTAACTATTAAACTTGTTGTGTCTTTGTTGGTTCATAAATAGGATGATTTACTTACTTCTTTCGTTGCAACAACCACACGATCAGGATGAAGAGGAAAGATATAAATTTCATTTTTTTTTTCCTTTTTACTTTTGTTTCTGACATTTTTTGTACCTGCTATGCACTTTGCTAATGTACTTCTGATTTGTTTTTTTTGCATATGGTTTATTCCGAATTGAATATGAAATGGATTTTAAACGTATTTAATTTACTTTGAACAGTTACATATGCTAGATATATATTATGCTAGGTATACGCGTCGGGCCACCAATGGGCAGCATGATCGCACAATTAGAAGAGCTGCCATGTCCGTACCAACAGTTAAGCTACCATTCGGTTCAATCCCATTCCCCAACTCGCAAGGATCCAGGGGTACGATTCGCTGAGGATTAAGTGACTCTGGGCTCAGATCTCGGTTTACATTAAAACATTTGCCTTTGGCACTCGACCATAAACACTGTAGTCTTGCATGATACTATCTTCTCAAGCTGGGCAGTGTAAGATGGGAGAAATGTGATCTTCAGCGACGTTTCACGCTTATCTCTCAATGCTGATGACCACCGCATACGTCAGTGGAGGCGGAGAGGTGAGCGGGCTAATGTGCCATTTGTTACTCAACAGAACACAGAGATATCAGCTAGGACAGCAGTTCATCGTTAGTCATGCTATGAAGTGTTCTGACTGCTCGCAGGTACGTTGACATTTTGCAGCCGATCGTCCTACCTGTGCTATCAGGTTCAGTTTTGCAGCAGGTTAATCACACACAGCACGATTTTCCCAACAAGGTCTTCGACTGGTCTGCGAAGTCTCCAGATCTGACGCCTATCGAACATATTTGACATATTAGCCAGCCAAAGTCAGCTGTATGCAAATACAACCGAACTTTCTGATCAGTTCCTCCAGTTGAGGCACAAGCTACCGCAGAAGGACATTGGCAACTTAATAGACTCCATGCCTAACCGAGTATCGGTTTACATAGCTACCAGAGATGCCTTTACCATGTACTGATTTTCATATTCTTTGTATTGCTACTCATAAATAAAAGCTTTTTTCGTCCCAGTTTTTGATTGTTTGTTTATCGACTTGAACGTTCTACTACTGCCGACTTTTTTTAGTTGTGGCTCAATTCTTTCTGGGTGCATATATTTTTGCAGCGAAGACTATTTTTGCAATAGAGTGTATTTAAGCATAGAATATAATGCAGAAGCTAAGTAGTTGGATTTTCTTTATATAAGTAAAAATACAGCTTACAATTATAAGACAAACTATCGTTTTCTTTAGGTTATATTTTTAAACACTTAAAAGAGCATGGGCTTAGAAGTGGCTAAGCAGAAGAGTTTTAAAAATGAATAGTTCGAAACAGACTCAAACGTTATCGGAAGGGCTGACTGTGTGGGTATTTTCGTCATTTTCGCATGCTTAAAGCTAATATTAGTTAGTTTCATTTAGAATGTTGCCCGCGAAAGCATATCTTCTCATAGGCAGGTAACCTGCACGTGTATCGCGTTGATCCGTTAAACAATCAACTAACACATAACAACAAGCAGGCAGTTATGAAGATGATAAAGTTGCATTGAACATTATTAAAATATTATAAAGTGTTTATCATTTAAATATCATTACAGATGATATCTGGGGCATAACTACCACGGTAACTTAATAACTACAATACCATTGTAGTTATTAACTATTTCGGTTCATATAGGAAAAGTGGAGAAAATAATATCAGTATCATTTAAAAAAATAGTTTATTGGATATTTAAACCGGATGATAAAATTTTAATTCGATTTCAATTCCCCATTTTTAATAAATTTCGTAACTGAAAAACATTACATTCTATTTAACGGAAATATGGATTTATTGAATTTCAAGTTTCCTGCGTCACGATAATAAAGAAAATAATTTATTAAGAGTGAGCGTTTTTGAATATTTGCAGACGCAAAACAACGGAATTTTCATCCCTTTGGTCAAAATCTATAATAGACTTTCATAATCAACTCCTTAAAGATTAGTACATTATCATATCAGTCTATCTAACAATAAACTGGAACTTTAGAATTATTTATATTTCCTCTATTTTTATCACCCGCTTTTAATCTTTGATCTTATTGTATTTTTTCTTCAACCTTTTCTTCGCACTTTGTCTTTTTGTGTACTTTGATAAACAACTTTTCTTTCGGTGGGAGATGAGGAAGAGAGAGAACTCTTCTTTGAAATACGCGTATAAAAGAAATACCTGAGAGATAAAAATAGAAAGCAGTGAGGACCTGACGACAATCGATTGAAAACGCACTCAGGTAATCCGATTTCTATGAAAACTCTGACAACCATTTTAAAAAGCTTGTCCGCCAGCGTCTTCAAGAAGAGGATTACATTTTTAATCTTTTTAGCAGGGAGTATTTTAGACTCCTATGACGACTGCTTTTATTAAACGTTTCTTAAACACATAGGAGAAGAACTTAAGCTTTGAATATTATATAATGTGAGCTTTTTCTCGTCTTCCCGTTGCGTAATTTTTCACTGTCTTCAAGAAAGAAAACGGTAAATGGAATAAATGTAAAATAGATTTCAACACTTTAAATTCCAATTGAAAACTGAACGTAGCCTTAATATCCCCTTAATTTCCAATACTTTGTATTTAAACTGTATTAAATAAAAGTAACGTTAATTTTCAGCTGAAACGCTTAGAGGACACCGACGCAGAAAGCACGATAACAGTATCTGTAAAGGTTTAAAAAGCGGTAAAAGACGTGAAAATGAAAGCAGCAAAATTTTATGGAATTTTAAAATAGTGTATCAACAATATTTAGAAAAATATCAACAGATGTCTTCATTGCGCTAAAATTTGTTGTATGTTTCTATAATCCCTTGTGATATTTAAAAGAAATCAGGAAACATGTAAATGCATGTAAAAATCAAAATGTAACAAAGAAATGAAATACATTATATTAACATTACACTTATTACATGAACTACACTCAATTGTAATCTACATAAAAGGAATTTTTTCATGGAGACCCTTCTAAGGATGAAAGAAGTTAACATATTATGGTGAAAGACTTAATCGATAGCGTAGTATTTTTTATACTGGATTGAAATATTATATTTTTATTGAATTTAATATTTGCAATGTTCTAATTTCTATAAGATTGTCTCAGTTGCATACGATAACATTATTTTCATTCTGCCATCGAAATCATTCCTTTCAAATGTTTATTTGGTTAACAAAATTAATTCGCGACCTCAAATGAGAATTAAACAATTTATTTACTCACAATGGAAATACATCCCAACATTTCAGTAAAAGAATGATATCAAACTTTATATTAAGCATTATTTCCAAACCTAGTAGTTTAACGTATATTATTTTTATAAGACGGATTTTAAATAACAATTCGTAAATAACAATAAAGTAGGGATATTAAAGACAAATCATTTAAAGGCTCCCAAAGTCAGTTTCAGGATTTAGGTGGAAAAATTCGATTATAAGTCTATTAGACTTGTAATATCTGAATGACTCATTGATGTATGCACCTGTGTCATTTTTCGTTGCGGAATGTCATTTTATCTATCGCGTGACAAATTTGCGAATGCGCTTTCTATCTTCAGATGGCTTCCGACAAAGATGGATATTCTGATGGAGGGATATAGAATGTCTTCCGATTCTAGATGTAATTCAATGAAACATAAGATGATACCCAGATGTATTGAGCATTCTGAAAATTATTTATGATAGCGAGATTTCTTTGATATATTGTCTTTCTTGAAATGCTGTTTCTTTAAAGATCGTGGGTTCATTCAAAATCGAATCACTAAAGAATAACTTAAATCTAAGAACAGTTAAATAATAGAATGGTTTTTTAGCATTAAAGAATAGAATGCTTTTTTAATATTTTAACATAAAATAATTTCATGTCTACAATTACTTCGTTAGCTAGAATGTTATTTTATCCCATTTATTGAACAAATTAAGCTTGGGAAGAAATTTTATGATGCTTATTAAGCAACTTAAGCCTGAATTTTATAATTTAAAAAAACAATATAAATAATTCAAGAAGAAACATTTAAATTAGACGCAAAATTTGATTAACAGACAAAACTCTCAGCTTTGGGAATCCTTGTAAGGATACATTTATGAGTAATACTTACTGGAATATGTAAAAACTTAAAAAATATATTTTTAATTCATTTTATAATTTTTCCCTCTAGCGAATAAGCTTGGAAGCCACCGTTATAGAAATCACCCAAGCATTAAAAGTAAGTATTATTAAATATGTTTCTCTTATTTTTACTAACAAACTAAAAGTAAACTCGATGGCGCAATAACCCTAGTGGGCCACGGCCTGCAGTAGCCTTTTTCTGCTTTCTTGACCTTTTGGCCCCGGAGTGCATCAGCATATGTCTTGGGCAAATGGTCAGCATGTCGCAAGACCCCGATGTTTAGGCCCGAAGCGAACTTGGTACTCATTTTATCGACCCACTTAAGGGATGAAAGGAAGAGTCAACCTTGCTCGGCCCGGGGATCGAGTCCCGGACCCGTAGTGCAGCTGCGCAACGCGGTAGCCACTTCGCCTCCGGGTGGTCATTTTTACTCATACTCCTAATCTTAACCTAACCTAGTTGATGTTTTATCATGGCCACGAGGCAAAAGATTGCGTCTATCATTGGCCACTGCATCCACTTTACAAGTACGCCTAGGTCCGTTCCATTTTCCGCAGAGAGCAACCCAAGGAACGTATCTAAAGCTTTCCTAACATCAATCGTTGGAGACTTGCAGATTAACAGTATTCTAAGTACGCACCTGCCTCCAAATCATTAAACTTTTACAAATATCAATCTTCATTATGTTCAGTTGCCTTTTCCTAGATTCCAGCCCAGGCAGCTGGCACTACTAATCACCAGACCTATCAGGGCGGCAGTTCATGTCAATATTTATACAGATGTCTATGAATACATTTTAAAACTTCTTTAATTTTATTTTTCAGGATTGAACTACTTATTATAAAAACGTTTCGTAAAAGGACTTCCACTTTTGAGTTTATTCAGCGAAAATAAATTATTTCTTGAAATTTATAACTTACAACGTAGGCCAAATGTATACTAGAACAGCAAGCACGTATTCTTATAATAGTAAACAAAGAAAGACAGCTATGGCAAATAATTATAGTGACGTAAGTCAGTAGTTATGACGGAAGAAATCACTATATATACGGTTTATAAAAGAAATGTGTTGTATTAATATAAGACTGCAAATTAAGATTTAGAACTGCGTTTAGTGTTTTTATATGCATTAATTTATTAATAGATAATGGAGAGATTAGATTTGATAGAAAACATGAATATCTTAGGCTTTTTCGAATAGTAACACACTGTCATGTGGAAAATAAAATTATTTTATTTCAAAGAGTGGCAATACATTTCTTTTCAGTCGATAAGGCTGTGATTAAATTTCAATGATAAATATTTTATGCTTCGCCGAATGGAAGCCCATTTCTTTTAAATAACTGAGTTTTCTGATTACATTTGAAAACATATATACCTTCCACTTTAGCGAGTGATTACACGTTGCTTTTGAGACGCCAAATTAGTTATCTAAATTTCATTAAGTTCGCACAAAGCATAATATAAAAACATCATATTCGAAATTCGGTTTTGAAGTTGCTAATGTTGGGGTGAAGAACTATGTGTGCCTAAAATCTGGTCGCTCTGAGCACCGCCGTTTTCTCACAAGACGAGGAACAGGCATACATACATACATCAGATTCTTCATTATTTAATATAATAAAAGAGACTAACACAAGTGGAAAGACAGTAAGATAATAAACATTCTTTTCATGGGATAAAATAATGCAAAGAATTTCTCTTTACATATGCTGCCTACATATCTTTTCTAGAGATAGCCTTCTAATATCTCCTTTCAGAAATTGTTATCTGAAGATGCTCAGCTTCTCTTACGTAAAAGACATATTGTAAATCTGGATTATTACACGAAGCTATTAAGTCCATCAGCTAGACAGTGCACGGATTGACAAATGAATTGAGAGAACTAGGGTCAGAAGATCTGAGGAAATGAAATACATGTGTCATCTTGAAGAAGCATTAGCTTCGTCCAACAAGAAGAATATTTCGGGAGCTTTCTCTTCAGAGAAAAGTCCACCCTAATTGCTTTATGTTCAAAGGCAGATACTCCCAGGAGAGCATCTAGGGCCACTAGTAATTCCAAAGCACTTACGGAGAAAGAGACTCACTTTGGAGCGATGGATGCATTAGATTTTATCCCTTCACGTTGTTTAGGGTTATTCGGAACGTACTCTTTTCCTATTCGAAAAGACGACAGCATTTGTCTCCAAGGAATGCCTGAAAATCCAGTTTTTGTTCACACTTCGAAGCAAAGTAGTAGTTTCTAAGGTTATGAAATGACTTTATGTAACAGGCTACTCTAGAAATTTAACAAAAAAATATATATGATAAAAAATGTTTCGCAGTTCTTATATATTTCGATCAACTTTTCTAACTTTTGTTTCTTTTCTTTTTCTTTAACACATTCCCTTTATAAAAAATTTTAAAAATTCTTACAAGCATTTAATTCACTGTTTAGGAGAAACTAACTAGCCATTGCCAGTTAGTTTCGCCTGTGAAGCCAAACTGGCACCCCTAAGCGTCCGTTTTGAGTCTAACGCTTCTGGTCTTTGTTTCGAAATTAGTACTTTGATTCCAATGTTCTCTGTTAATTTCTAGCATATTTTGTACTTCTACGCTTTAAAACTTTTACTTCAATTTTAATCTTCCATTTTGTGGAACAAGTGTAACATACCATGTTCCATTTTGTGGAACAAGTTAATTGTTTACTTTATTTAGCTTTGGGATTTTTTTTTTCATATGGATGTAATTAATATATTTCTCTAAAGGATTGCCTCTTCCTCCCGCGAGTAAGTTTTAAATTCGTATTCTCAGTTATTTTACTAGTATATTTCGTATTACTACTTTATTTTAAATCGAGTAAAAAGGGTCTAATTAATTTCTTTTGCTTTGTTTGGCATTAGAATTTTTACTGTTTTTT
>KK119255.1:298972-345875 GCA_000611955.2 Stegodyphus mimosarum | reverse complement strand
TAGGGAAAGTCTTTCATCTTTTGCCTCTAAGCAACCCTCGACTTTGCTCGAGACTCATTGGGCCATTATTTCACTAAAGGTTTTCCCAATGCGATTTGTTATCGCCTACGTTTTAAAAGTTTTGTGAAGTGAGACATAGCTTTTGTGTTGTAAATGCAAAAGACGTAACTTGCTATTGTTTTATCAGTTATGTGAAGTCATATCGCTTCCTGAAAAATTTGCATCTTACCTAATTTTGCTCAAATTTTGAAGATCAGAGAATAAGGATAAATTTTCTTCCTCGTCTTCGGAAAGTATTTTTGCAACAATCATTTTAGTTTCCTTGTTGATTTCATTTTTATGATCTAGTAAATTTTCCAAGGTTATAATCTTGACTTTCTCACCCATCATTTTGCTTAGTGACACAATATCTATGGGGGAAAATTTATTTGTCAATGTTCTCAGTATCCCGACCCTCAACCCAATCTGGCCCTAATTTCTTCCAGGCGGAAGTAATGGTCCTATAAGTCACTTGTTGCCAACTTTGTTAATGATAATTTAGTAATGAAAAATGTCAAAAAGATGTTTCCAGAAGCCTTATTATTAAGTCTGAATTAGTGTTAATTACGGAGCGTGGTTTACCTCAAATCACCAAAATCATGCTGCAGAACTCGAGGCAATGTTTGTCATTCTGCCATATTTTTGTTCAGATGTTACACTTTGTCATTTGATGCATTTGTTTGTTCAGATGATGTTTTCGTGAACCGAAATATTCTTGAAAAGAGGAGCTCGTGATCCGAGGTTCCGCTGAATTTGTGGATTATTTCACTTTATTTTTTAAAAGGAAATAGAAACACTTCAAAGACATTATGTACATCTTTATCTACATGCATAAACATTCCTGCGTCAAAACGGGTAGTCAAATCTTTTTATTATCGTTTGTTGGTTTTCTTGCCAAGTCAGTTAAAAATTTTGGCTTTCTCCCAATACACCTCATAAACTTCGCCTTTTCATTATACATTTTTCACACCTATTTTGTAAATATTTTGTAAATGTTTTATGATAGCATCTGGCATTTCATAATAAATTAGAAAATTGTTTAATGAAACAGGAATAACAAAAACCGTTTACAGTGTCTCCAGCAAATTTTGACAGCTAATAAAGTCTATTTCTCGCAAAAAGCAAATTTCAGGCATGCTCATGTAGTATTCAGAATTATCAGGGTTTTGAATGTCTTAACTGCTCGATGTGGGAAATAGATGAAAAAACCAAAATTATTGCAAAAATACTCGTTAACAAAAGCAAAGAATAAATGTAGAGAATGTTACAAAACTTGCATCATTTTAGCAAAACTCATGCAGCTGTCCTCTGTTTGGGACTATTTCTAGAGATGAAGATGGTTTGCTTATTTTGCGAAAGTGATTTCGAAGATGATTTGCTTTGCCTCAGGTGATAGCCTTTTAAAAGTCTTAATTTGCAAGATGTATAAATTTAAAACTTTGAGATTGGCTTATGGCCCAAAAAAATACCGCGTGGTTGTACCAATGAGTGCTGAATGACGGCGTGCTTTGCTGTAAAATAATTATTTTTATAGATTCAAACTGAAATACTTCTTTCCTTAAAAAGTGCATTTTCTTTATTTTAAGAAACCCATTCTTATTCGCATTTATTCCCATTCTTACTCTCATAGAAAAAGGGAATTTAAAACAATATGCAGCATATGAAAAATAGTGTAGTTTAAAAAAATTGTTGATTTTTAAGGATAGTATTCAAAACGCATAACAGTGTAAATAAATTTAAATAAGTTATAATAAGTTTGCTTCTGACAAAAGGACATGTATACAATTAATTACAATTTCAAGAATTTAAAAACGAATTAATACCAATTCAGATAAACAAAATTAAATAAAAGAATCAATACAAAAAATAATGCCCTTATTTTCAGTAACATTTTTTGTGATGCTTAATTTACTAAGTTATAATAAAAGACTTAAAAATGACCTACATCATAAAAATTTGCAGTTTTGTTTTAAATGTTTGAGATATTTTTAATCGAAATATCTGCGACATATATTTTTGTTCGACTTATAATTACCTAAAACACTTATCACTCCACATACCGAAACTATTGGAATTTTTCCTAAAACAGATAGTATAAAAAACCCACCAGTGTCCAATCCGGGATTCGAAGTACGAGCCTTGAAATAGCTAGCTAACTGTGCAACACTTACTACAGAAAGCGCGAACGAGAGAATACGATATGTACTTGTATTTTCCGCTACTAAATTGGGGATTGGGAAGACGCACAAGAACCGATGATGCAAATTCAGTTGGCGGTAACTTATCTATCATTACTTATGATTTTAGAAGCATGAAAACATAAAAAATGAAGTGTATTTTCTGCTGAAATCAAATCACAGGTCTTCTACTTACTAACCGGACTCAATTATCACTTACTCCACAAAAGCATACGCCAGAGAATGCAATAATCCTTTCATTTTCCCCATTTAGAGTCCATTGGAAAAGTCGTGAGATCCAGTGCACCAAACCCAGGTAGTTATGAGTCGTAGTGCATTACGTGTTAGCTTCTGCCCTACCGTAAAAACTGCTAGGATTTTCAAGAGAGAGAAAAGGGAAGAAAACAGTTTTATCTCCCACGAGATTCGAACTATACATATTCCAACTGTACTATATTTTTTAAAAACCCCGATGAGATTGAGATAACTTAATCATTTATGAAGCTGAAAGGAACGCAAAAGGTAGACAAGGTAAATGATGAAAACAATGTAAATTAAATTATGAGATCATCAACACTCTAAAATCATATACCTACATTTTATGATTTTGCTTATGTTTTGGGGTATGCTCCTCTTTTGTATGTTTTTTAATTTTATAATTTTTCAAGTATAATATTTTTCTTTTGATGTTTCTACTATGTTTTCCCAAGATATGATTTTTCTATGCAAGCCTTTCAGACATATGACTTATCATTATACATGATTTTTTATGTAAATTTTTCAAATTTATGATTCTCCAAATGTGTGTCTCATCTGTACGTATGGTTTTTCTTTCACATACTTCACATAAATAATACCAAATAATATTATATGCCATATAATGTATATTCTCTTAAATTAATAAAGGAAACTATTACGTAGAAACCATTACCCGATACTCAAAAACCAACTCCGAATGAAACTTTAAAAGGCATTTATCTCGAAACAATAAATTTACAGTTTTCTCCTTTTGAAAGGTGTCAAAAGTTGGAAGGGTGTTTAGCTTCGGATATTTTAATGTGCATTATAATTCCTTTTTATTCAATTTTCAGTTTTTCTCAAATATTCGGAGCCTCTTAATTGTTTACTTGAGACGAATGTCTCGCTTTCCTCACCGACGTCTGCTCTTAGATAAGTTCTCCATATTCGGAGTCTAGCTATCTTGAATTTACGCATAAGCCAAAGTTTGTTTGGTCTAATTGGAAAACTATTTGTGTTTCCAATTTTTCTCCAACTAACCCAAACTCTTTCGAACACTAATCTAATTTTAATATATATGAAGCTAAATAATTTTATTATCTTAAAGCTAAATAATTTTATTATCTAATTATTATTATTATTATTTATTATCTTAAATTTTATTATCTAATAATTGATCTCCGAAATGAAAAGAACTTCAAGGTTATTGGACATTTTTCAATCATCTGAGGCAATATTTGGCTTTTCTCTTATGTGATCCTCGTTTTTCTCAGCTTGAAAAATCAAATGAATTATATAGAAAAATGTTCGTCAGCTGATTTCAAACTTAAATCTGAAGCTTGCGTTAACTATGCTTGCCTGAAATATCAGTTTTGATTTTGACATTTTAAAGGAACTATGCTTCATCTTACCTGACTCTATTGAATATTACCCTGATTTTTGCTGCCTTAACACCTCCAATAATCGCTATTTCGCGTGTTATTTTAACTACAATGATATTGAAGCGTAGTTTCATTTATATCATGTTTTATACTTTATACTTACTTTTTACTTTACTTTTACTTGTTTTATACTTATTTGTTTTATACTTAAAGCGATGGTTCGTACTTTCTGTACAGTAATCGAATATAGCAGAATTGTAAAGGCGAAAAGGATTGAAGTATTTAGATTATTACAAAGACCTCGTGGGCTGTTTGCTTGAAAGGAGGTGTGATTTCGCGAAGAAATTTCTTAGAAAAATTTGTCGTATTCACGTTACAGATGCGGGAAACCATGAAGCCTCTCATGTACCCACATTGTTCTCTGGGATTTTTACTCGGGTTGAATTATACATGTTCAGCGATTTTACCGTCAAGTGAGAATGCATATTTTTTGACTAAACCACAAATTCATTGACAGGTAAACGGAGGCTTTAAACTGATATTTCAAAGATGCAGACTTTTCAAGGAAAGAAGCATCACAAATACATATAAGCAAAATAATAGCGATAGTGGTTCATTTTCATTAGCTCAAGGTAAAAGAAATCGCCAGAAAGAAGCCTGAAGAATGGAAATGTTTATATAAATGTATACTCGTAGAGGAAAAAACATCTATGCCCATTTGCAAGAATTTGAGAGGCATGAATTTTTAGACTGTGTATCTTCAGTGATAAAGAAATTTTTTTTGTAAAATCATACCAAAAATTTCAAACAAGCTTTCAAATTTTAATAACGTAATTTGTATTACAAACAAAACAAAATGTACAAAATTAGGAGAGTAATGAATTTTCAATCTTTTTTGAGGTGAATAAAATTTTTTTTCACAGTTTCTTCTGTTGATCTTGAGAAAACAAAACTTATTCGCTGTCATAATTGACTCTTCCTCAAATGATGTTCTTTTTACGTCATATTATTTTTCAGCTCTTGCATTAGTTTTGATTTTCCTTGTCCTTTGGCAAGATTTTCCAATTTTTGTCAAGCATATCAAGCTTTTCTTGAAAGGAAAAGGCCCATATTATTTCGTTATAGGGAGAGGGGTAAATAAATAAATATTGTATGGGCCTACTTTAAATT
The DNA here is from genome assembly GCA_000611955.2 of Stegodyphus mimosarum. NCBI lineage: Eukaryota > Metazoa > Arthropoda > Arachnida > Araneae > Eresidae > Stegodyphus > Stegodyphus mimosarum. The sequence goes on along the minus strand of KK119255.1, from coordinate 340,870 downwards.
GAAAGAGAAACAGAAAAGTAGAAAATAGGCTAGCAGCGCATATGTCAATGAAAGCAATGATTTGAGAGAATTATGTGTATAATTCTCTCAAATCATTACGCTGTATAATGTTTCCAATAATACGTATTGGAAGCGTAATAACATTATACATCGTAATAACATTATACAGCGTAATCCAATATTACGCTGTATAATGTTATTACGCTGTATAATGTTTTCATCGCTGTATAATGTTTCCAAGAGTGTCTAGTAAGCACGTGTTCCCAGCATACAAAATATTTTAGTTACAAAATCTTACAATCTTCCTGAATACTTTAGCGATTCATAACGTAAAAGCTATTCCATTTGCTCACTATACGGCATTATTAGTTCAATTTTCACAAAAAGTTGATATACTAGTATTTGCCTTCGTGTCTTCAAATGTACAAGGAGAAAACTAAAAAAAAAAAGACAGTTCCATATCTCTCGTTTTACTGGGCCGATTGACGAAGGTATTTTGACACAAAATCGGACTTTTTCTGAAATGACATGCCACTTTTTTTCCATATTTCGATTCTACGATTCAAATTATGCCCAACTGCCACGTTTTGTAAAAATCTCACGAGCAGTTTTTAAAAAATTAGCTCTCAAAGTTTTAGCTCCTCAATGTTAATTCAATTTGTTGTGTATTTATTAATATCTCTTTTTTATTACACTTACTTGATTTCTTCTTTCACAATTCGAATTTTAGGTTCACTCCAAATAAAATTCACCCATAATTTATGATTTATTTTTAAAATTTGTGTATTTAAATAATTTTTGTAAATTTTTATAAATTTTTAAAACAAAATTTGATTATAACTTATAAATGTTTTACCATCAACTTAAAGTAGATATATTTCTCAGTATACCTGCAAACAATTAGAGCTTCTTATTCAAAATTTTAGAAGATATATGTGAATTTGTATATTGGCACATTTTGAAATTTGGCATATTTGTTGAAAGCGATAATAACATCTAATGTGGCTTACGCACTTTGCTACAATTATTTGAAAGTAGGAAAGATATGAATTTTTCCGCCCATGCGCAATGTAAAAAGGTAGGAAAGACGTGACATTTTTTTCGCTCCTGCACAATGGAAGGGATAGGAAAAGAGGTGTCCATGTATTAAGAAGTTCGCCAAGTGAATTATCCTTGGCGCAAACTGAAAAAAATTCGCCAATTTTTGAATTTCTCCTTAAATTTCACACCAAATTTTACAAAATTTAATATTTAAGCATAATTTAAGTTATAGAATCGAAATGTGGAAAAAAGGTCGTATGTTATCTCAGAAAAAGGCCCATTTTGTGCCAAAACGCCTATGTTAGAACAATGCTATATATAAATCGCATAATAGCGGATGGATGCTTTTCTGGACAGGTTCCTAAGTCGCGCTTTCGAATAATGAAAAGCGCAGTTTGAATTTCGTCAGTCAGTCCAGTAGAACGGGAGATATAGAACTGTCCCCCCCTTTTTTTTGCTCAGTGTATATAATATAGTTTACCTATTCTTACAGAGCACGCAGTAACTGAGAACGAACTAAAGTTTAAGAAGCAATACTGCATTCTTTTCTTTTAATTTAACAGAGATTCCAAGCAAGCTACATTAAAATTTATCTAATATTTAGATGTTAGAAATTTTATTTCATCAATGAATACAAATACCTAGCATTGTAATCTTCACTTTGAAATATGTTGTGCAACAAAATACAGCGTATTCTTAAATAAAGGGAAGATTTCCTTTTCTTTTATTTTGTCGGATTTGATCTTTATATAAATAAAAATAACATTTAATAAATTTAATACTCAAATTGATTTATTTCTTCTTCGGGATGAGCAAAAAGGAGATTTAATTATCAACGATCAATCAGTTCCTTAAATGCCAATAACAGCATAAGATTACCCCAAGGTATGCCAAACGCTTTGCATTAAGTATGCTTCCCCGTAAACTTCCGAAACATATGCTCGATTCCAGAGAATTTATTACATGAAAAGATTTTTTTTCTATTTTAATGCCACCACTGTATCATTTGAAAAAGTTACTAAAGTAAACAACTGTCGACTCGTTTAGAAGCAAGGCAGATAGTTGCAGAAATTGCAGTAAGATGAACAAATATTTCAAGACAGACAGCCCCTGCCGTTTGGAATAATTTTAAGGATTCTAAAATTGTCGACAAAGAAACGGGACGATTATTTCTGTTCTCTCCTAAGGTTATGCAGACTATGAGTAGAGATTTTCAACAACGTCTTGGCGAAACTGATGGAAAAAAATAGCGAGCCCAATTCTCAATGGGAAAGAACTTGCGTTTTATTTGTAACGACCGACATAGGAATGTATGTCGTGCAAGAAGTTTCATTTGTGTGTAAAAACGATATTAAAACTAGAAAACATTCTTACTAAAGCTTTCGCGTTCCATTCACTTGTTAGTATGGAACCTGTATAGTAATACATTACGTAAAAAATAGGATTATCAAATCTGCATGTGCGTGTTTTTTCTTATGTCATTGTATGTTCGCCACTTTCTGGATAAGTTCTTGTATATTTCTTTTAAAACTTTAGAGAAAGATCGTGTTTTTAATTGCTTGCTATTAATTTGCACAACTTTATTCAACAAAGCTGTGGCCAACAACGCATTTTTTTATTTTTCGTTTATTTATACTTAAATTTGTAGTATTAAATCTCATTTAATTATTAATTTATGTATCTTCTTTAATTTATTAAATTTTGTAGTTAAAAGTACATAGCTAGAATTAATATTTGAAATAATCAAACTTGTATCTACACTAATTGAAGAATCTGTATGTGGATAATCTTTATTCTTTACTCCAATAAAATGTAAAGTCCTACTCTTTTTAAAAATTTCATGGACAAAAAGAAATAAACAAAACTTAAAAATAAGTAAATATTTCAACTTCGGTCTAAACATTTTTACTGCAGAATATCTCTCGCTTGCACTTTTTATTTTTTCCAGTAAAAAAAATACTTTCTTGCTTTCTTAGTAAGGGATGAAAAGAAAACCGAAATAGGTAAAATAAAAAGGAAAGAAAAGGGAAATGCGACCTGTTGCGTTCAACTACATTTAACAAGCTTTCTCACCAGAAGGCTGTAGCTAAACTCCCTAGGAAAATGCCTGCTCACTGTTTGCTGTTATGAGCCTGCTTTCCAATTTCATTTACATAATAAAGAAGTAGGACAGAAAATTCTCTCAACTACCGTGAAGGGAATGATTTTAATTTTCTCGATTTCACGCTCCCTCAAAAGTTATTACAAGACATGGGAAGATAACAATAACTCAGAGATTTTCTCCGTCTTTCAACAAGCGAGAGAACTTTTCTCTCATCTGCGAGTACTAATGAACAGCGTTTCGGTCTGTTTAGTTCTTAATATATATGAAACTTGCATATTAATTTTTGTTCTAGTTAAAAGGTTCACAAACTTTCATCTGAACATACAGTCCCAATTATTTAACATACGTTTTCCTATATACTGAGAATAAATTCATAATATACATTATTGTTTTTTATTATTATTACTACTATTTATAATACAAACTTTTGTGTTTCACGCTACAGTTCTCGGAAAAACAGTCCTACACATTATCAGCTAACCATTACTTGTTTTATGCGTTGTGGGCAAAATCCAATAAAACCACGGCACAGTGGTATGCTTCAATTAAATGTTGAGTTTATGTTTAAATTTACTGTACAACTCCCCATTGGTGACCTATGTGTTGATCCCAGGATCAGTTACACTTGGACCTATAAGTTGATTGGTGTCGTAGGAGTTACACCACTCATAGATCAATGATGAATTGATGGACTTATCTTCATAATTCCTCTAAATGATGTAAGTTTAAAGATACACAATTTACAATTTATCTAATTGATACTAAATCTTTATTGAGGTCTTCCACTTTTTTTACGAGTGATGGACGTTTTTAACGCCATATTATTTGTACTTGATGTAGAATCGTTTCGATTTAAATCTTTTCAGCTAATATGATGTCTTTCTTATTTCTCTTGAGTTTAAATCACTTAATTTGTTTGTTTTACATAATTATGATAAAGCAGCGCCTAAGAGGAATGCCTACGTGGAGGATTTGCTAAAGAAAATAGGCAATGGTACAGTACACGTGGCAAATTATGAAAGCTCCAATGCGTGTAATCTTTTCGCCGGAATTTTACATTGGGTGGAACAACCATAGCTCAGTTGCCAGCCATTGGTAGGCCTGTATATAGAAGCTGGGAGGTATGGTACCTCCGCTGAGAGGTATGGAATCATAATTTAAATCAGTAAATTCATTTTGGTATAGTAGTTTCGTGTAAAGATACATACTTTTGTTTTCACAAATTAAAAACAAAATGAATATTTTATTATTTAGACTATTTTTCCTAATGAGATCGTATAAAACATTCTCTTTATTTTTACAGTGGCCATATATCCATAAAGATGAAACCATTTTTAAATCTTTGCCTTATTTCAGGAATATTTTGTAGATAAAAGTATTTGTATAGCATCAATATTCAAGGAAATAAAGCGTGTCTTTTCTGAACTTCCTCTACATAAATTGCTAGTATAAAAACAAATTATGGAAAAGAACAAGAGCATTAAATATAAATAAAAATGGGCTTTTATTAGACATACAACAGTCTTTAATGTTGAATAAAAAGAAGTTATATGGTTTTTATGTTTGATAAAAACAAACAAATATTGAACTAAAATACTGAACAGGAGAAAGGAATTAGGCCATGAATAAAAATGCGCTGATATGGTAATCTACCAGGAAAAGTTATTAAGAATGAAAGGAAAACGTTAAAAGGAATGTTAAAGTATTAACTAAATATTCTCTCTGTAATGCTTTGTTTCGTTTTTCATATTCTCCTTGTTTCGAAAATCCTTTTTTTTTCTTCTGTCTGACATTATTCTTCACCTTTTCTAATTAGAATTTCGTGGTATTTCTTCCACTTCTGCTAAAGTTTAAATCTTCTATAATTATTCGTTTTATACTGATCACAAAAACAAAACCATAGCCAAAATTAACTACAACATTTCTGAGTTAATAAAATTTGTTACTTCTCTGTTTTCTTTCTATGATATATGTTTTACATATGAGTTAGTTATAAAGTTATTCCTAAAATCATTTCTCATGCATGTCTGAAGGCTAGTCAGCATCTACTAGATATCAGGTGAATGCATAAGGAATAACTATGATTTTGCATTTTTACAGTTATTTATGTTTTACATTTGTGCTCATGCAAAAGTGTGCTGAATCATTTTTATCCCGCTTTCGCTCTACGCTCATGCAAAATTAGAACCAAAGGTTGATATAAGGCAGATGTTAATCTACGTAACAAAATGAGAAAAATATTGTTGTTAAAAGATGGAATTTAAAGTAGTGACACGAAGGAAACAACAGTCGTTATACTGAAATCTTTTTTAATAAAGAAGCGCTGAAAGGTTTCTTTACCCCTTGCTATTTGCTGAAAGCTAATAACTAGTATTGAATATCCAGTTACAAGTCTGTTCTCAATAGTGATTAGGTTTTGGAAGTTATTTTCTATTTCGAGTCCGTGAGAGCTTTATATTGATATTATTTTGTGTTGGTGGAAAGTGAATATTGGAAATGGAAGTGAATATTGAAACGTATTCAAGAATATTTCAAATGAAAGAGAATATTAACAAGATTATGTACCAAACATTTACCCTGAATCATCAACTAACTAATAAGGACTTGAAGCATAATGGTAGGAGCATCCAGAAGACGAAGGAAACTGTTTACTTAGGAGTGAAATTTGACCAAAAGCTCTCTCCTGGAGGAGATATACTGATAACATGGTGGAAGGAGCTCGAAAAATGCTAATGGTCATAAAAATCTTCACAGGGGTGAAATGAGTTGGTGGAAGAGAAACTTTAAATAGAAAATATGATTTACACGTCAAGTCATCAATTTGCTGTTGTTGTGAAGCCCTGATTAGATGTAGCAATATGAACATTTCCAAACTTGAAGTCTTTTAAAATGGGGCTTGTTACTGGAGCTATTAAACCCACTCCAATACAGGCAGTAAACCATTGAAGAAAATTATTCGGGGGAGAGCTTTAATACTATACGAGAAATTAATCAGATTACCCCATCAACAGAGTTATGGAGGTATCATAATACTTCTTGACCTAGAAGAGAGAAGAAACAGGATAAATTTTTGCAGAAAGTTTTAAATCTAAATCAGACTACTTTCTCCTAGATGTTCCCGTAGAAGAACAATGAAAACCAGCAAGTCCTATCCAGGTAGGACCTGTTAGAATTGAATGATATTTGATGTATGCTAAAACAAAGTGAACTAAAAGCAGCTGCTATAGAGACAATTTACTCTAGGTATCCAAAGACTAATTGGCTTCCCATAATGAATCGAAAATGCCGTACAAAGTTGGAGCTAACGTGCATTCATAGCGATTTGCATTCTACTCTTATCACGGTCCTCTTTGAACCAACGTCCATGGAGAACTGGAGGCAGTTAGAGTTGCAACTGGATAAATTGTTATTAGAAAATCCAACTCAAAACTATAGTTATTTTTTCAGTCTCATTTTCAGCCATTCAAACGATTTCTACACATAACGACGCGGAATAAAAAATTATTGAATCTTGGAGAAGAACTCTTTTTCTTCTAGCCTCAAAAGGGAAGACTGTTGTCTTACAGTGGATCCTTGCTTACGTTGGAATTACTAGTAATGAAGAGGCTGATAAACTAGCTAAAAGGGATCCGAAATTTTGCAATCGAATAATAGAGAGATACCATTTACATCAATAAAACGAATAGTAAAAAATATTCTGAGGAAAGGTCTTGAAGTTAAATTGCTTGCAGAAATTAAGAGTAAGAAGTGGTGGCATTCGATTTGTAATAGCTTAGACTGTCCCAGATCCATCGCAGTTGGGAAGTTTCGTTTGGAGACCGGACATGATTGTTTTACTAAACATCTGCACCACATTAGTATATATGAAAGTCCTTTGTGTGCTTTGTGCAACCAGAATATTGAGATGGACAGAGATCATTTGTTAAAAGATTCTTCGTTGAAGGAAGAAAATTTATACAGTCGATATAGGCGGGCTAGAGCGGTGATGCATTTGACATCCTAAGACTAATTTATTATTATTATTACTTTTAATGTTTAATGCATTCATTTTTTCCATTTCCCAGTTTTGATGTATTTATTGCTACTCTAATGAGATTTATTACTGTTTTGTGTTTTTGTACATCTATTTTTGTATTTTTTCATGCTCCAGTCTCATGAATCTTTAAAGCATGGGGACTCAATGATGTATAATAAAATGCCTTTGCAATAAATAAAATATATTGGTCCTTCCGTTGAACTGCAGGAGCTAGGTTTCAACCCCGGCTTATGAATTTTATGTTAGGTGTTAAGTCTCAGCCAAGCTTGTAACCAAGATCACCAGACACAAGCTAAGAGCATGGCCATGTGACTAACTTTTTTATTTAGAAACTAAGGCATTTCGTTATCCCTCTGTATTTTAATTCTTTTCAAGTGTTGGGGAAAGGATAATGGCAAAGCATTCGGACTTCATAGCTCACTTTTTTTTTCATTTAAACAAGAGAAGCGATATTTCTCAATGATACCCAGTTAGTTTGATCAACTAACCCGTTACTTTATTAGGGTTATTAAGGGAAGTACGCGAAGGCGTATAAATAACAATTGCACGTACGTCATTGTATGATACTGGTTTGGAAAATGAAAGAAGTAGCTTTTTAATTATTATATATTTTCTAACCTCCGTTACTTTTATAAATTTCTGCTGTATGTTGTCTAATATTTATTCTGCTTATTTACGAATGCGTTTCTTGTATGAATCTGAACAGCTAATGAGTAGTATTTTATGTAAGTAGAATTTATTATTGTTACAGGAAAATGTGAAATGCATTCAAAATTTTCATCTTAAACAATTTGGCTGATCTTGAACATAACTTGTCACAACTATATATATTCAAAAACATGAAGTTGAATAAGTAGTAAAATGTGATACAAAGTGCGAATTTGTTTACTTTACAAATTCAACAAAACACTTAAATGAAAAATTTTTAAATAAGAATTTGTTTATTTTTGAATGCACAGATTCTCATCAATTATCAACAAAAAACGCAGCACCTAGAAAAAAGAAACCTCAGATCATTAAGATATCAAAATCGTCTCTGTTTTCTTTTTCTTGAAATTTCATTCGTTATATTTGTGAACTTATTAAATAAGCTGTACCTTTATTTCTAAGCAATTAAACATTAAGGAAAACAATCATTATTAACGTAATTACATAAAAGCACAATTTTGTAGAATTAGACTCAATTTAGACAACACGCAGCAATATAGTATAATAAAGGAAAATAAACAATATTTGATTTAAAAACGTTGAATGAAACAAAACTTCCACTCCTCCCTGTTAACAACCGATGAGATAAAATAATATAAATGTAACGTTATAATTAATCAAAGAAATGAAAACTAGGAAAACATAGGAGGCAAAGGAAAGGAAATGGAACATTAATAATGAAAATAGGAATCATTACCAATGAAATGAAAAGAATATGAATTGATCGGGTAAAGAAGAATATTGTAATTCCGTTTTCTTTCATATGAAACTGTGTTTCGCTGCTAAAAGGGAAATTTAGTAATTTTTGAAGAAGTCCGCAAAAAATTAAATGAATACAGCAGGTTTGGAATATTAATTTAACGATGTAAAAAGGAAGCAATGAACTGACATCCTAATTGTATTTCAAAAGGAATCTCATTTTAAAAGTTCAAAGAAATGAATTACTTCTAAAGAATAAAATTAAATAATTATTTTGAAATATTTGATTATTAGGTTATAGTAGGCTCAGATGCATATTCTGCTGCTATTAAAAACTCCTTTATTCGTGTTGACACGCAAGGAAAAGTATCTGCATATTCCACTTTTAGAAAGGAAACATAAAAGGAGGCATTCTTAGAATTTTTATTTAATTAAGATATATTAACATCAATGCAATTTTCCTTTATTCGCTACAGGAAATAATTGTTTTTCGAATAATTTTGCCGCCTCTTGTTTTTCGAATAATTTTGCCGCCTACTAATTTTTATACTATTTCTGAAGTGATGGCTTTGATGATAAACAAAACACATTAAAACGCATGCATACGAACACAGTCCTATTATTATATTATTTATTTCAAAGGACTTATCAATTTCAATAATATTCTTGTTACTCACGCGAAACACGTTCCAGCTTGTGTATGCGTTTTACATTGTTACCATAAATCAAAGGTTTCTAAATCGTATGCTAAATTAAGGAGACAAATATGTAAGACGGGAAATATGCGAGTAAATACGGTATTATGTTTTCTTGTTCTGTAATGAAATTAGCAATAGTTTAACGCTTATCAAAATTTATCTGAATTATTTAAAACTTTTCGTTTAAGAATAGTAAATTACTCAGCTCTTTCGAAGGGTGTCACACAAATTTTTACTTTAACGAAAATTTACTTGTAAAAAGCAGTAACCCTCATCACATACTGATAATATAATAGAAACTTTCATTTGAAAATCGCATCATTCCTTTGCGCAGAGAGACTAAGTTTTGTATTTTAGTTTAAGGCCTTATCCATTTACTTTTTATGAGGTATTATTAAAGATTATCATGTACTATTTTATCAAATATATTTGACGACCTGCATTCCAGAATTGCAATAACTATTATTGAAATACTGCTCAATGTGTTCTGCCAAATGTGGAGATATTAATAAATATATACCATTCGAAACTGGTTTCGGGGAATACATCTAATAAATTACTGAAGCAATTCATATTAAACTTAATACATTGATTCTAAATATGTAGTATTGGGTGGCTATTTATCATGCATTACCTACGTTCCTAGGTAATGTATGATTAAGATTCACCTGTTCTACAAGTTGAATAATCCTTATAAATTAATATCATTCCTGTAAATTATAAACACCACTATAAGCATATCATGTGATTTCTGGTTCATCGTTAAGGCACTCTTCGTCACATCCTCTGGAATTTCATTCGCATATTCCAGGGTGAAGACATTATATAATTTGAATTTCAGCGAATAAATACATTTTAGATTCTACCATGAATCATCAGCAATTCCACATCAAGAACTACTATGGTGCCTGTTTTATGTTTGGTCTTGCTACGGATTACATTGCATAAAAATTTACATTTTATTTTCATTTACATGAAACCCTAAGGTCATTCAAATTTGGTATTCCTTTCGGAATGCCAACTTTGGATTTCGATTACTCTAGTTAGGATCATTATGAGGTGTTACTAATTGTGCAACATGTTTAGCGCTGAAGCTAGCGGAAACCAAACTATCAAAACAAAGCATTATGTAAACTATACACAAGGCGCCTGCGGTGCCAGATTCTGGGCAGTAACTGTAAGTGGGAAAGGAGAAAAAGAAGGAAATCAAAAGAAAATGCTTGGCTTTTCTTTGTAAAAACCAATGTTTAGGTACATCATACAATATTTTCAAATTTTTATTTCGCGGAAACAAATTTAGCGAAGTATATTATTTTGTCTATAATGGAGGTAAAATAACAAATCGAACGAGTGCAGACTGACCGGAATTTGCACTTTGGCAGCTGAGGCTGCTGGTTCGATAAAACCATCGAAACTAGTCCTGTGAAAATTTTCAAATATGACGCTGATTTTTGCTGTTTGACTTCTAAATTAATAATTTGTCTACGTTTGCACGTCCTTACATTTATCATTCCTTTAAGATGGAATGTTTAAGGTCTAAGTAGAATGCAGAATTTCAGGTACTAAAACTGGCAAAAGCGAAGACAGGCCAAAAAAAAAAGAAGCTTAAAAGAAGCATTAAAAATATGTAAGGGAACTTTCTCCTTCCTGACTGCATGCATCCGTAGTGTAATTAGTAACACGTCTGGCTGACAAGTTCGAATCCCGGAGAAGACAATGATGAGTTTTCGTCGTTTCTGCTCCAAAATAAACATGACGACTCTATAAATAATTTTGTTATAACAAATTTCAAATAGAAAAAACTTAAGTGAGTGTTTTGTAGAGAATGTTTTTGGAGGATATCCTGTGTTTATTTTACACCACAATAGCAGGCATTTTTTAAACTTTCAAATGAGAATTTTTGATATTTTCCAGTCAACAATGTTTTAAACAATAAAAAAGATCTCTTTTCTTTCAACAACGGTAATGAGCGCATACTTCAAGCTTTCTGCCATTGTAGGAGATATGTATGTCTTTAGGGTAGTGTTATCAACTAAGAATTTTTTCTGTATTATTTATAGGCTCAAAGTTTTTACTTGCAAACGTAACGCCTTTGCAATTGTCTTTGATAATTTCATCAATTTTAGCAGTGATATACATAAGATATCATAGCAACTTTAAATATGAGTAAATAAACAAATATTATCCATAAATATTTTTTTCCGGAGATTCAGCACCTGATTTCCCAAACATGTTAAAATGAATATCTGTTTATTTTTCTGTTTGAAACTCACAAATTGAGAGTTTGCCTCTTTTTATGGCTACTGTTTCACATCAGAAGTGTTTTCGAAAATTTCAATGGTTTTATTAAATATGAAGCAAACGAAAGAGAGTTCTTCTAACCAATTGACATGCAAATGAAATTACAACAAGGCTAAGTGCAATATGCCATCCTGGTAGTTCTCCAGTATGCCATAGAAACAAGCCAAGTTTGTCTTCACCTATCTCTGCTTTTTATTCTTTCTTCCATGAAGTGACTAATAACGCAATCGAATGATAATTATAAGGCTTTATACTACCATACATAGTTCAATGTTGATATTATTTGTTTGTTTGAATAGTTTAAATTTTTTTTTTATTTTTGACACCATTCATTGCTTAATAATGATTTACAGCAACGTTTGTAATTTATTTGCGGAGTTAACACTAATTTTTTTTCAATCTTTTAACACATTTTACGGATTTATGATGTCCTAAAATTTTTATTCTGATTTGAAATATTTATTTCTAAAAGACATTATATCTTTTCTTCTTCTGTTATAAAACTGTGCGTTTTTATTCTAAGATTCTGGATAGGATTTTAAATCGTATTTCCAACAACCTGTGAATAACAACAAAGCTAAATCTGACGAAATTATATATCTTCCATTTGTATAATTGCTTGGAAATATTTTTTAATAAGTTTAATAATACAGATGCTACTAACTTTACTAATTTTCACGTATACGTACAAACCTATTCTCAAATAACGAAATTTTTGCGGAATCGAAAATGATCCGTAACCTTACTTTTTTTAATCCGAAACCAAAATTCTGAGATATTTCGTGCAGTAAAATATGCTGTACACGATGTCATGCAGTTTTATCACCTTACTTACGATAAAAGAAAAGAAACTCTGTTCAGACAAGTTTAGACACCTATGCTCTTAAGAAAGACGTTTCAGAAATCGGTGTTGCTGGTTCATCTAACATGCCAAGACCTTCCACCTTTCAAACAGTCTTTTTATGACAAATGCTCCCTTTAATCGTCGATGAGTTTCAAAAGAACGAGCCAGACGCTGGCTCACCCCTACCCATGTAAAGATCTTTTTTACTAGTCTCATTATTACCGTAGAGACACATGCCTCAACGGGGAAATACTGTAAATTATATGTTTTGTATGTACTACTGTATTTAAAATACAAAATGTATTATTGATTTGTTTTATCATTTTCAGTTTGTAATTTGATAGCATTTATAGTTCTTTTTTATAGCATCGTTATGAAATATGCACAGCGAACGTAGTAATATTTTGCGAAAAAACTCCTGTTTCGAACTGTCGTTCGGAGCGCACCTCGATCGTGACGTGGGAAGCATCTGTATTATATTTGAGTGAATGACACAGAATAGTATAAGGAAGTAAGAAAAACTCAATTTTTTTATGTTACTGAAAATTAAATTCACGTATATTAAATTCAAATGAATAAATTTAGTGATGCTTTAATTTTAGTGATAAATATTTTTTTAATTTAATAATTTTAGTGAGGTTTTTTTGTTGCCACATATCTTCTTTTATAAATTTTATTTACTTCTTATAATTAATACTTTTGCTTACATTCACTATTTCTTTAGAAGACTATTCATAAAAGCGGAAATATTCGGGAACTTAAATAATTCCCAAAGCGCTCAGTAATTTAATTGCATGATATTTTTATTATCTTTAATGTCTTTCGAAACATGAATAAAGTATTTTTAGGCGATAAGTAAAATTTTTCCCGGGCAAATATGCAAATAACAGTTTCCTGCTTCGAATAATGATAGTCAAATGTGAGATTAACTTTCCTACATTCAAGACACCTATCTGAAATTTTAATTTATCATCATACATTTTTAAGAAGTGGCATGTGAAACCCGTGTGCGTCACTTTTTGCATATCCAAGCTTTACTACGAATTTTTCCATTTAGAACAAGATTTCACTGCCAATTAAAAAGGTAAGATATTCACTTTGATCCTGAAAGAATCACGCATCAAAAATTTTCCGGCTAACAAAAATATTTTCGCTTCACCGTCTTTAACTTCCCATCGCCCCGTTCTCTTAATCAGAGGCTCTGAGATCATATCCCTCTGGATTCAACTTCGGTCTGGAGTTTTAGAGCCTGCTCCTGACAGCGACGGAAATTAAATTTCATTTCGGTCCAGGCAACTGACATGTCTCCAAAAAAGAAAACTCCATTTGTCGACTTTCAGCTCCACGAGCTACACTCTATGAGATAATTAATATTTTAATTCTTTTGACATTTTGTTCAAAAGGCGTTTTAATTCTGAGTGACCTTAATCCAAATGCCCAAGGACATAACGTTTGATGGCATTAATTGATTCTCTTTTTAAAGAGGCAAGAGAAAGAAAGAATCAATTTGGACTGAGAACAGCCGACAACCATTGCAAAAACGGTTCTTCCTATCGTGCGCATTATCTAATTCGATTAAGATTTCCAATTTCCGTGGATGAAGCTGCCAATTACGTATGCACGACGCCATGATATGTACTATCAAAATTTTTTGTGGTTAATAATTATTTAGTAATGGGATCCATCATTTTGTCTTTTATTTGGGCCTAGGATGTTATTGAAAGTTGATTAAATAATATTTAGGTTGAATATTAAAATGTTTGAGAGAGATCTGTTTGTTTCATGAGTTAATGAAGTAGTTCTCAACATAATTAACTTTTTGAAAGCTCCTTTCTTCATATTATAATTAACATAGCAATAAATTAATTGTTCTTAATTTTAATGATTGGTAAAATTCATTTTCTGTTTTGATTTCGTTTTAAATATATGTTGTGTTGTGACTTATTTCACTAATAATAGCATCAAATCAAGACCACGAATTTTATCCTGGCTAAAATTAAAGGTCATTATATCAGGCCCCATTATTCAATTGAACTAAAATTTCCAGTTTCACCTTTTTATTTAAGTACAGGCTATAAAAAATCTCTTATATTTCTCTTTCTTTTCAAACCAATCATATGTTTTATATATTTTTAAAAACTTTCTGAATTCCTTATCTCCCTTCCTTTATCCTATCGTAAAAATCATTCGTAAACTTATACAAAATTTTGCAAACTTACATTACTTTCGCTTAGAAGATTCCAAATTCACATTTAATTCCGTCATCATTCAAGAAAATGTTTACTCTAGAACCCAAATCCCCAATGAGTGCCATAAAAGAATGGTTACATCCAAATATCATAATTCAGTCGTTCTTTACCATTTACTTCAAACATTTACTACTAATAAATTGTCTGCAGTGTGATTTATTTCTTAGATAACGATAATATCTTTTTCACTTCCCAAAGTGCTCTAGGTATGTGCATTTAAATTCTATTTCAAATAAAAGAACTTAAATAAGCGGCGAATTACAAATAAAATTTGAAATTTGCAACTTAGTAATAACTCCTGAAACTTTACAACATAAGCAATAACTCCTGAAAAACACTGATAATAGATGCTTGCAACATTTCAAGAAATTTTAAGCATATTTATGTAATTAGTAATAGAAACTGAAACGAGGCTAACTGAGGCCAGATTTTATCAAGAAATTCTAACATTTTATCGTTTTTAAGCTCTTCGGATCTTTCTGAAAGCTATTTGCCGTTAACTGCAATTTCGCTGTTTCGAAGAAGACTTTTACATTACTTCTTATAAACATAGGTGGATAATACATTTTCTCCATGGGATTAACAAATGATTCCTTCAGTTTCTTAAACATGCTACTTTTTAAATGGGGGATGAAACAAAAAGCACGTATTTGGTATGGATGGCCCTTACTGGAATCTGCGTTAACCGTTTTACCAAAAAAATAACTATAGATACATTTAAGCAATAAATAACTGTTTTTTTAATGTAAGTTATTCACTCATAATAGTTTCTCAACTGGCAATATAAAAAGAAGTTTTAACACATATTAAATTATAAGATAAAATAAACGATTCGGAGTAATTTCGAGTTACTTCCAAATTATAGAACTATTACAAAAGCATCAGTTGTTTCGTCTTTTGATCTGTTTCCAGAGCTCAGACAGACTTGTTTCACGGACTTTCTCAGTTTAATTCGTGTATTGGAACTACGAGATATTTTATCTTGGAAAGCCATTTCATCAGAACCCTACCACGCTTTAGCGTAGCTAAATTACCCAAGCTAATCCAAATTTAATTGACACGAAGAAAGGGAGTGTAGTTATTTCACTCATTAAATACTACAAAGCATTAATTGTGGTATTTAATATGCATATTGGAAGAGAAGTAAGATCGATCCATCCAATCAATGCTTCGTTTTGACTTGTACCGATCAAATTACAGTTCCATATTACAAGCAGCTGTGAGTTAATTACCAATTACGAGCAATTTCCTTTGCGGAAAGATATATCAATGAACTACTGCCGGCCTTCATAATTGTAAGTATCGTGAACATTATTTTGCCACACCTCCTTAAAACAGTTAGGTTTTAATATGTGTGTGCCTTTTGCGTTTATTTATTTATTAAAAACTTATAAGCATTTTCTATTTCCTTTTAAGTATTCGAAAAAGAAAAGGCATTCGTAAAAGATGGAACGGAGGCTTCTCTGTGCTATTTTTTGTTAAGAAACGTTTCTTCTAAATAAAAACGGTTCTTTAAAGCACTATTCAAATTTTCTTAAAAGACTTATTCAAATTCAAATTCCAAAACCAAACTACGAAATGATTTTCTTCGTTTTGAATTAAAAGAAAAGGAGTACTTTTAGCACTTAATCCTTGGCAGAAACCACGATCATATTATAAATGTTTTCTTTCATTAATTAGCAGTTTAACGTAACTGGAGTAAGTCAACTGCAATTGAATCATTAAACACTTATAACAAATTACGTGCTCAATAAAATTACACTTTTAATTACTTCATTGGACACAGGATGTAAGGTCATAAGATGTTAGCCAAAGTTTTTGTTAAATAGCCGGTCAATAATTTCATTTGGATTTGCCTATTCTTGAAAAAGTTGTTTTACATTCCTATATATTACTCCATTTATATGTGTTATTTGCGTACATGTTTTGTCATTACAGGAGTGCCGTATCTTAGAACGCAGTTTTCATAGTTATAGTAGAACAAAGAGAAGGAACGTTCACATATATTTTAAAACTAATTTTAAGGTAATATATTTTTTATCTCCGAAATTGTTAAAGCGCCACTACATGTTCGTTTTATACATAAATAGTTGATTACACACGATAAAAAAAGATACAATTTTGTTTCATTGAAGTCAAACTTTAAAAACACAGTAATTATGTTTATTTATTGTAAATTAAATCTATAATGACATCTAGAATCCCTTTTTCGTTTTTATTTTACTTTTGAAGAACATTTTATTCAGCTAAAGGGTTTTACAACCTATTTTTAGATAACGAAGGAAGTTTTAAGACTTGTATTTGGGATTCAAAGCGTCAGAAATGTATCCGATTTTAGAGATAATATACTTTGCTATGCTACATCATAACTTTACACCGTTTTCTTAAACAATGAGAAATGCTTTTGAAATGCCGCCCAGACGGTATAGTGGTTAGGAGAGTCGGCTACGATACCAAAGGGTCTAGGTTCGAATCCCGGAGAAGGCATGGCTGTAACTCTCCGTCCTTTCATAGGAAGCAAAGGTGACCCACCTATTAGGTGCCTCCATAATAAAGTGACCACCACTTCTGGTCTTAGTAGTGGCCAAGCCGAAGTCGGCTGAGGGCCGGCTATTGGAACCAAAGAAAATGGTTTTGAAATTCAAATGTTAAATTTTACTTTGTAGAGTCAGTTATTTTGGAGCAGTAGTGGAGAAAATTTAGCAGTGGCTTAGTCGCGACTCGAACCTGGACCTCTCGAATACGCACCGAGTGTGCTACCGTTACACACGAAGGCATGCAGAAAAGAGGAAGAAAATAACTTATATATTTCCCCTTTTAAGGAGCGACTACGGATTAGGACACCCATTTGCCAAATCCTGGTGGTGAAGAATTATCATTATCCACCTTTTAGTTCGAACGCCACTATAAAGTCATTAGGTCATTTTGAAGCAGGAGACGAGAAACATGAACAATGCCCTGGCCAGGACTCGAACTCGGACGCCTCGAATATGCGCCGAGTGTACTACCGTTACCCCATGAAGGTATGCAGAGAAGACAGAGAAAATTCCTTATAATTTAAAATGATTATTCAATGGCTTCAATTCAAAATATTTATTCAATTCAAAATTCCTCTTATATGAGCTACTTTAAGCATATAAAAATACAAATACGCTGCTAATTAAAATTACGAGCATATACTTCTACGTACTTCTATCTAGTTTTTACGGACATTTGTGAAACGTGAACATTTTTATTTCAGGTTTCATTCACAGTGCGTTCATTTAAATCACAGATGGATTCAAAT
Organism: Stegodyphus mimosarum; assembly: GCA_000611955.2. Classification (NCBI taxonomy): domain Eukaryota; kingdom Metazoa; phylum Arthropoda; class Arachnida; order Araneae; family Eresidae; genus Stegodyphus; species Stegodyphus mimosarum. Next base: position 322,904 of record KK119255.1, on the reverse strand, counting down.
GCATAAGATGCGTTCATTTATAATTACAGATGCATTCGTTTATATTACAGATGCATTCAGATGCATATTATGCACTCAATTATAAAACAAACGTTTAAGCATTTTAGTGCTTCTTGAAATCATATTCAGATCTGTGGCTTAACTTTAACGAGATTAAGAAACGATGCTTTGGATAAATAAAGTTTTCTTAGTTCAAACCTTTATTATTCAAAATATATGAAGAACTAAAATGCTTTGCTTACTTTCAAGAAGGCCTGGAATCTACATCCATGGAACGTGTATCAAAAGGAATGCTACTTGTTGGGGAAATAACATTGCTTTCTTAATCGCAACCATATTTGAATAACAAACTTTCTAGCTCTTAGTAATTTTTAATTAACATAGGAAATGCGATAACTTCTCGATCTCGTTCATAATTCCCGTTTATGAAAAATAAAATTTACTGGAGAATAAATTATACAGATTAAAGACCAGTCTTATTTTTTTAACAAGTACAATCTCCTCGTGCACCACAGATGTTCAACACTGGGCTTACAAAAGTAAATTTGTTAAAATATTAAATATTACAGGCATAAAAAGCAAACAAAAACAGAGAACAGTGGTCTAGATTTCGCGAAAACAGATAAGTTTACTTAAAAAGTTTAGGGTGGCTTGACCAGCGAACTTCTCTGTTTGCTTGAAGTCCAGACTGCTGTTGTTTGTATTTGTTCCTATTTTTGCAAGTTGTACATCTGTGGTGCACGGAGATATTGTATTTGTTCAAAATAAATAAATAAAGATCAGTCTTTTCATGAAATCTTTCTTCTTCTAGTACACTTACTCTAATTCTCAAAATGATAGTGATTGCATAAAAGTTTTTCAGTGGGAATTCTGTAGCATTGCAAACAATTATATTAACCACTTCTACAGATATTTAAAGATTTTGGATTAACTTAACACATTTCTATTTTCTAATAGGAACAAAACTAACTGTTCTCAAATATTAGTCTTATCATACTGATTCGAAATATATATATATATAGGAACAATAAACTAAGTCTTTTATTCTTCTGTAGTAAACTCAAAACATGTCAAACATTTTCTCTTACTGAAAAAATTTCGTTGTGACAGAACACATTAATTTGAAGACATTCTTTTCGTTTCAAGGAAGATGATTTTGAGTAGCTGAAACTACCTTAGGACCCCAAGAAAGAACTGTTTACTGAAACTCTTGTGTCAATAGCACATACAGAGGCCTTCGATCTGTTGGGACTATTTTTAGAAATAAGGGGATAATCCTGCCCGCCTTCTCCTCTCTTTACCTACACATCCATCCACCAATGTGCTCAATCAAACTTAAAGGTTTTCTCACCTTGGTAACTTTTTTTTCTTTCCGAATGACTGGCTAAAGAGAAGGCATTATTTCAAATGACCGGAGGCTTGTTATTTTCGCTTTTCTGGTTCTTAGTATTTCGACAGAAAGTTCTTTTCTCCTTTAGCGCAATTGAAAATTGCATATTTTGGGGAACGTGATTGATAACTATTGCTTCTTTAAAAAAATTGGACACAGTGAACGGACTAGATCATAACTGAAATTATTCAGAATAGAAAGTAGAATACTTTATTCATGTGGAAATTTCCAAGACTATACCAAGTTAAAAATCATATATATATTATCTTGAGGAAAAAAGCGTTTATTCTTATATTGTCATTGTAGAAATTAGGAACATGAATTTTCAGTACAGAAATTTCAACCAAGCCCCCTCTACAATTTTAAGGTAATTTAATGTTATGCATTTCCAAACCGTTATCTGTCTTTTATTCTAAACTTTTTGTGGAGCATTATTCCTCTTTCCTTTCGGTATAATTCTACTTTAGTGAATTAATTATAATATGCATATCCCAATCGCATAGAATGTGTTTCAAAAACATTCCACATTGAAATGTGTATCTTTTCGTTAGAAATATCCATGATTCTAATATAACCATGGTTCTAAATTAGAATGAAAAAGCTGATACTTTGGCTAAGAAAGGAACTTTCATAATGTAACGTATTAATCGACCGCTTTCATTTCATACGACTAAATTGCTTGTTAACCTGACTCTTAAGAAAATTCTTAAGCAGGATATGATTCAACGTGCTATGGATAAGAGTTGGAGGATTCTTGGGGAAGAGACAACTTTAATTCCCAGTTTCCCAAGAAAGACAGCGATAGCTCTATTTAGACATGTGACCGGACATAACTGTTTGCGAGACCACCTCTGTGGAATTGGTGTAGTGGATTCCCCAAATTGTATATTGTGTGATTCCAATCAGCTCATGTTTTTTGAACATTTAAATAACTGTATTGCACTTTCTCGGTATGAGGACATTGTTAAAAAGTACTGGAGAGCCCGTCAACTAATGGCTTAAGCGCTAATATTTGGCATGTTGACTTCCAAGCAATAGAATTTTCATCGTTTATTACCTATTTGTAAGAGCCAACAAATTTAAAACTTTTACGGAGGCCTTTCTTAAATTCTTAAGTTTCTTAAGTTCCATTCAGTAAGTTTCTTATTATTCTAATAGGATACTTTTAAAGGGAAAATGCTGTTCTGCATTATGGACAATTGGCTCTCAAAACGACTAACTTCAAACACTTTAACCTACAGCGAAATCTTTTATTTAAAGAGACGAATACCAATTTAATTTCTCTGGATAAAACATTTGGAATATTAATATTTTATAAACAAAAATTTACAAATCCTACTTCTATGTAAATACCTGTCTGACATTGAAGATAGTTTTAAAAAAATTATATTTAGAAACCTAGCATACATAGCTGTCATTTAGCAGCATTTTTATGTGTATCTGTAAATATTAATCAATGCTATTTTAGTCACCAATTAATTTGATCACACGAGAGTCATTTGTTTATTTGATTAATTTGGTTATGAAAAATATTGTTCTCATTTTTTTTAATGTAACTTATATAAAAGAGGATTAATTTCCTACATTTCTTACTAAAAATCTTCATTTTGTTAAACTATTTATTGTATAAAAACTCAGTTTTTTTAATTCACCTCTGAAGCTGTAATTATGAACCCACAGCCTACCTTTTAACAGATTACAAAGTTTATTAAATTTGTCTAACTACTTATTTTATGTTTAGAATCTTGACTATCACATCTCTCTTCCTGTTTTCCAGCTAGAATGCAAACTAGCTCGGGTGTATTTTAATGAGAGTTTTACATGGTTTAGACAGAGCATGTTTTGCCTAGTGAAGGCCACGTTGCTAGGTGTGCTATTCTAAAATAAGAATTCCTGTCTTAGGCTGTGCATTATAATTGCTGATATTATTTCACTCTTGTGAAACTTTAAAAGCCAACTTTGCGTTAAATTACTCTGAGCAGCCTTTAGTTATTATCTACTTAGAATTAGTTTTACACTACCTTTCTATTTGGAGTTCTCGGCTTAAATGCTGACTGATTTGAAAGCAGCAGGTGTATCTCCTGTTCATTTTACCTAGTTTTAAAATAAAGGGTCTTTTACAATCTTCTCAATATCTTTGTAGTATGAAGGCATAACGATAAACCACTATACGTAATTATTGAATCATTTTAATCACCTTCAATAGCATTTAAAAGTGGCTACACATACGTATATGTTTGGTATTTATTCGCACAGAAAGCTGAAAAATACTGTGCATTCATACAGCAAGATGTCAAACAGGATATTTGATATAATTAATAAATTCTAAAGCACTGAATAAAAGCATTCCCTGAGCACGAATAGGATTACGTTTAGATGATAACATATTCTACAAAATTCATGTAGCACTGGAAATGCGAGTTTATCTTACGTTCATAGAAAGGTGCCTAAAGAAAATCTGAAAAGCTATGTAACCGTATATTTTATCCATTACTTTAAAAGTGAGTATCCTAATTATGCGTTAGTTGTTTTAACTGAATTTTAAAAGACAGGTGCTGCATCTATGCATAACTAAGCATAACAAGAATAATATTTTATGGTATTTCAAGTCTAAGGTATTTCATGAATATTTTCTGAAAACCAAGAGTATGAAATGCATTACCGTTAATTTAACGGATTCTCTACAAATTATGAAAATACCCGAGATGCGGGAGTAAATGAAGCGCAGGAAATATCACGTGCGTTTTTTATGATATTTTCGCTAAGTACTCGGTTTGCAGGCTACCTACATGTCGCTTGCGCATTCGAGTTTAAAGATTTTTTTGGAAGGATAGTCTGCCCTTTTTGTTCAGTACCTTTTGGAGAAAATCGCCAACCTATGAAAATTGTCTTAATTTTGAACGCTAGTGTATCTTTGATTAGCCTAGTATGTATTTGCATCTTCTGTGCCAACAACTGAAGTATAGTTGAAAGCTTTTTTAATTTTTCACATTGAATTAAAAAATTTTCTAAACCTCAAGCTACGTAAAATTAAGTAAATGACGTTTGACGTATTGTACCTGCTTCAATAAGGCTTCTATTTTTGTTTTATTTATATTCTAAAATTTATTGAGGCCTGTATAAACGGGTATTTTGATAAATGAAATTGTAAAATGAGATGCAGAAGTTGAGTAATTACACTATTTAAATACTAAAGAAGCTACTTACGGTATGATACTCTATCCTATAATTACTGCAATATAAAACAGGTATTTACCAACATTTTACTCCTTAAAATGTATCCTAAAGGTGTGGATAGTCTTATATTCAAAGGATTTTTATTTAAGAGTAAATAATGTGATTAAATAAAATGACGATTTTGTCATTTACTACCAGCTAAATATGAGGACATTTTTTAGCTAAACCTACACCTAGAAACTGTAAAATAGAAACATATTATAAAATTCTATAATATTGGCCAAATCTTATTAAAAAAATAAACATGACTTAAAAATTAATTAACCTATGATTTATTTTTTCCTTTTTTGTCTGCAAGTATTTTGCTGTAATATTAAGCATATATGGAAATATGGGTAAATATCCATTATTTAAATATATGGAAATATGGAAAAATATCAATTACTTAAGTAATTTTATGCAAGTATTTTGTTGCAACTGCAAAACTAGAAATATGAGAAATACCATTCCTTGAACAGAATAGAGGAAACCGTTTTTTACTTTTCAACTGGTTGAAGCACTTATGTCGTGTATTGAAAAATAAACTTAAAACAATACACCTTAATGGAAATCAAAATGTAAGGTTAAAGTATAAAGAGCCAAAAATGATTTTGAGCACGAATTCCAAACCGAACGAATCTTAACAAATTCTAGCATATGAAAAAAGGATTTGAAAGAAACTCAATAGCAATGCAATATTCATAGCTTGAGGTAAGATTACAATGTAGATGAAACGCGATTAAAGTACAAACGCACGAAGAAGCATTTACTTCAACTCACGCAATAAATAATGGAAAAAGATAAAAAGGGGACTTCTTACATAGATATTTATTTAGAAGAAATATTATGCGTAGCAATTAATGAATACATGTAATTATTATGGAAAAGGAAACTTATTTTTTCCACTGTACTTATATTTAGTAAAATAATATTTAAAGCTATTTAAAGGACTTCAAAAAAAAATAAGTATATCATTGATAACTGTTTTCAAGGGAAGAAAATAACATAATTAATATTTTACTTCAATAGTATTTAAACTTTTGGCAGTGCGACGCTACTTGAGATATCAAGGTAACATACCAAGCCAAAAGTTAAAACAATCAATAATCTAAAACGAAATTGCTGAAAAACTAGCACTAGATAATATTGAAAATCAGGAAGATGTTTATTTATTCTTTTATTTCTCACGAAACAAATATTAATGTCAAAGTACAATAAACTGAAAATCAATTATGTAGTTACCAAATATTTAGTTCAAAAATCGACTAGCACTGAAAATTTAAAATTAAAATTAACACATAGCGTTTAACACGTAGTGACTTCAAGATTCAGCTTAAAAAAATCACAAAATGAAAACATTTAATGAAACCAATAAGCCTGTTTCCTGTTTACTAATAGTGATATTTCTGTCTCCGTTTTTCTCAGTTTATATCTTAAAGATGGCTTTAGTGCTAATTTGTTTCTGTATTTAGGTTTTAAATGAAGAAATTGGGAAAATTCCTTCTCGCACGTGTAAGATGAGGCAAATGGTAATAACACTTTTAGAGCTGCATTTATTAAATTAAATTTATATTTAAGATTAGTCAAGTATGTTGTCATATCTTAAACAACCGATTGAACAAATTGTAGTTTGCTTTCTCTAATAAAACTTTCTAAATTAGGATACTACAAAATCACTTGCCTTACAATAAAATCACCTCAATTCAATTTCTTTGTAAAGGCTTTGTTTTTATTATTCGCTATAAATATATTTAATTATTCTTCTTCACGACTTAAATTCAGCTCGTTCAGTTTGAGAAAATGGCTCTTAAATAATCTAACCTACATAGTCATTTTCTTCAGTTAAAAAGCATAAAATGTTTTTATCATTTCATTGATATTTAAAAACACAAACACTTGACCTTTAAGTTCAAAAAGTCTCCTTAGTACCCTACCCTTCAAAAGGCAACGCATTTTTGTTTAGACGTTGCTGATATTTTCTACCCATTTTTCTGTGTATTTGTATTCAAAGGACGCACGTTTATAAAATGCATTATTTTAACTCCATAATCTAAAATGGACTAAATTCGGTGACAAGATTTTTGATGCAAGCGCTTCTCTATGAATCATTCTGTGAACCCATGTTACATTGGTAAATACTTCGTCCAAGGGATATCAGAATCAAAGTATATTTCAGAAAAACGATCTTAAACAGAAAAAGGTCCATCTGTTTGAAGTCACTGTTTTAAAAATAGAATAATTTCTTTAAAATTTAATAAATTTCCCCATTTTTTTAAAAACCAAAATATTTTCAAAAAAGCGCTTGTAACTGATGTATTTGTATTTCAGTAAATTTATTTAAAATTTTTCATCCACCTTGTGACCTTAATGTAATTTTGTCACTACTCTAAATGGGCTCGGGACGACCCATAAATTGAATCCACCGTTTTAGTTCGACGCGTAAGACCATTTGGCTAGGATTTTCTTCTCTACACTAGACATGGACAGTCCACTCCGGAATCGATTCAAATAACCGATTCCCTTAACTGAACAAAAGATCAGAGCTCTAGTGAAAACGGAAAAGCAGTTCTTTCAGTTCAGCGAAACATGCTGAGAAGCCTGCCAAGTATTTGATCCCTTTTAATGTAAACACTAACATTCCTTTATTATTTACTGGAAACGTCTCTGACTTATTATTTATGTGCGTAGGTGTGTTATGTATGTACATATGTGCTTTTGGCTTGCTTCTGTTCCTTCTAGTATTTAAAAAATAAAAACTTAAATAAACCGACTCATCTCAGCGAAACTGATCACACCTGTTTGCAAATGGATGGAATTTTTTTTTTAGTCCAAAGGGGCTTTGTCCCTGAAGGACTATTGTTTTGCGATTTTACGTTGGAAACATTAAACGTCTGAAACACTTTTCAAACTTTTGCCACAAAATATTGCATCCCTGTATTATAGTTAAAGAAATTAAATAATGAAGAATCTGCATAAATGTATACATATTTCTCCCAATGTGATTAAAGCAACAGTACCTAAAGCCATCCAATTTTGAATAACGTACGTTTCCACCCGATTATGTACATCTGGAAGCACGAATTTGGAATTTGTTTTATTACCTACTTTATATTTTGTAAAACTTGAACGAATTTTTGATGAACAAACTCAAACGATTCCAAAGCGAGCAATGGCAACACTCTACGGGGAAAAATACCTTTTTATCTCCAGCGCGCAGAACTGTGTATCGGAAATTCTAAAGATAGATTAATTTTAAAACTATTTTGCGATATTGCTGTTGAACTGAATTTCATGATTTAAGTGCAAAGAACGTGATATTTAATAAATAAAGCTAACACACAAAACGTTAAAAAACGCCCCTTTAGATGTAATTTAAAATCTGAAACCTTTCCGATATTTTAAATTTTTTTTCTTCTATCAGTTCGAGTATCTGTTTAAAGTACGTAAATTAGAGGAACTAGTTCTTCTGACTCTCAACTGTCAGCGCTCCGACATTATTCGGAGTCATAATTGGATCTGATTCCAAAGACTCTCCTTTTATTCATTCTTTCAAATCTGGCTAGCCCCTTGTCTTCTTAGCGCTCCGGCGCTATTTGGAGTCGTGATTGTTTCTGATTCCGAAGAGTCTTCATTATTCGCTGTTTCAAATATAGCTCCTGAGAAGTCAGGCATTACCTTTTTTATACAATATTACTGTAATATTTATGTAAAATAATAAATTACATTTTTATTTATTTATTTATTATACTAACGTTTTGTAATCAAGAGCTGTGAATCTCTCTTTAATCTTCTTTAGAATTAGTATATATTTGTAAACTTAAATTTTTCCAACTAATGTATTTTTTCAAGATTGCACAACAAAATATGGATCCTAACGAATAGAAGAACTTCGAGCGATATATGGTATCATTTTGTCAAATTAGATACACTCACGTTTGTGAAAATTGCAACACCATGAAGGACTTACGCGAGTGAGCTGAAATTTTCAGGAAATGCAAAGTAGCGCATGATATGCAAATGATTAGAATTGCAAATCCGTAGCGCATGCGTATGCTGAGCAGCGCCCTCTGAACGGCTGATGGATCCGAATAAATAGACAGCTGTAGCGAGGCGTGTATGGTTATCGGTGGTTATCTGCTAGTGGTAAACGTTAACTCAATCTGTACTTATGCCTCGTCGACGAAAGAGAGCGAGATTTGAACAACTTACAGAGTTTGAACGAGGGAGAATCATCGGCCTTCGTGAAGCTGGATTGTCGTATCGTGCAGTAGCCTCTCGTGTGCAGCGTAACAGCAGCACAGTGATGCGCGTTTGGAAGCAGTGGACGGACGAGTGTCGGACAACTCGGAAATCCGGGAGTGGACCCCGAAATGTGACGTCAGCTCGCGATGATAGACACCTGGTCCGCATGGCGCGGACGGACCGTACAGCTTCCTCTAGACAATTGGCAGCACTGTGGTCAATAGCTACAGGTGTTTCATTGTGTGCTTCATCAATTCGTAGACGTCTGCTGCAGTGTGGACTGCGCGCACGGACTCCTTTATACAGGATCCCCCTAACGCACGACCATCGCCGCCTGCGGCTACAATGGGCCAATCAGCATAGAGACTGGCGTGCTGATTGGCAGCATGTCGTGTTTTCTGACGAATCCCGCTTTAATTTGTGGTACCATGATGGCCGCATTCGTGTCAGACGCTATGCCGGTGAACGCCACCTTCCGGAGTGCATTATCGAACGCCACAGTGGACGAACACCCGGAGTTATGGTCTGGGGCGCCATAGCATATCATAGACGATCTCAATTGCTACGAATTGTGGGCAATCTGAACAGCAACCGGTATATCCGTGAAGTTCTACAGCCCGAAGCTGTTCCCTTCCTTCAAAGCTTGCCAGGCGCTGTATTTCAACAGGACAATGCCCGCCCTCATACTGCTCGGATTGTTAAATCCTTCTTTGCAGCGCAGCAGGTACAGCTTCTTCCTTGGCCTGCGTGTTCCCCGGATATGTCGCCAATTGAACATGTGTGGGATGTCATTGGTCGGCGTCTTGCTCGTGATCCTCGTCCTGTTGCGTCTGCAGACGAACTTTGGGTACGCGTACAAACGATATGGAATGCTCTTCCTCAGTCAGACATTCAAACTTTGTTTGACTCCATGCCACGTCGTGTAGCAGCACTTATTGCGGCGCGTGGTGGCCACACAAAATACTGATGATGATCTCTTGTTCTTGTTTGTTTGCTTTGAACATTTAATCATTTATTTGTACCACTACCACTCAACTGTGTATTAAATTGCATTCAATTATGACGATTCCTTCTTGGTGTTGCAATTTTCACAAACGTGAGTGTAAAAAAGAAGGAAATGCCGGTATTGTCAGCAGACAATTTCCTGTTCTTCCCACTTCTTCCTTGTTCAACTCTTTCTGCTTTTCCCTCCGTCTTTGCACGCTACTCTTGATCCATACCTGTTCAAGAACGCATTTATCAACGTCATTTTTAGCTAGCGGTGAATCTTTAAAAAGAACTGATTCACTTCAGTGAGCGAACGGTTCCAATCCGATCCCTTAAAGGAGCGGTTTTGCCCATCTGTCCTCTGAACAGATCCATCGTTATTTGGTATCCGAAGATCACTGTCAACAACTGTTATATGGTATCCGAAGATCACTGTCCGAAGATCAACTGTCTACAGTCATATGAGAAAAGAAACAGAATCTTTGAATGTTAATTGAAAGCCACTCTGACATCTAAAAATCCCTATAATTATGTTAATTTTAGAAACTAAGTTCTGTCTGGATGCCTTTTTTCAAAATAGAGCGTTTTATTGGCTTCAGAATGCATCAAAATATCATCCTTCTATTCTTTCAATTAATTTCTCCTGCTCATTTTATTTTGCGCGATATTTATTTCAAGAGAATTCTAAATTTAGGAGCAGCTATATATCATTCTTCGCCGAAGAAGTTATTAAATGTATTAAAATCAAATTATTGCTAATGCAAATATCGAGTCATTTGTTACAAAGCAGTCTGCAGCTTACAAAAATAATCGGTTATTATTTTCTTGCGAGTAAAACCAGGAACAACGAAAATAAATAATTCTCCAATAAAGCTCGTATTTATTATGCACGTGAAGAAGTTCGTTGCCTCAGATTGAGCATACATCAACCATTAAGTGAATTGCATTTCCAGAACACTTATCTTAATGAAAAAGCACCTTCTGAATCTTCTGCACTAAAAACAAAACACTGCGATATCCATCTTTTATTCTTATTTATACGACTGATTGCGTGGCTTGATCATGAAATCAAAAAAGAAAGTTTATTCGCAAAAAGAGGAATAACAAATTAGAAAAAGAGAGTCTTGTGAGTACGTGTGGGCGTTACTTCGTCTCATAAATAATTCAGAACTTCATTTGCCCTTTTTACTCTAAACATTTCCTTTAACACTAGCGATGTGCAATAAAATTGATTATGGTAACCCATAAGTTCACTAAACCTCACGGGAATAGCCCATGAGTTGTGTATCCATTCATTCCCTGAAATTAAAAATAGGTTAATTCCACAAATAGCTAACCAGTGATTAACGTGACTTTTTATTTGAAGCTGCAATGATTTTATTTTTGTGTTATCAAAACAGAAGAGATTCGTTTTCGTGTCAATAACAAAGCTAGAAAGCTGCAGAAATTTAACATTACGTTTGCTTTAGTGATGGATGCAGAAAATAGGGTATATTGCAGAAACTAGACTTTTGTTTTACCTCTGGTAAGTATATCTGTTAATGATAGCACATGCGCTTTGAAACATAATAACACAAATTTCTGTAACTTTTTGATTTTTTAAATTCAGTAAACTATTCAGCTAGCACTTCTTTAAAACGGATTTCGCAATTATATTTCCTTTAGTAATACATTTCGCGAGCCTTTTGTTGGAAATATATGACTAATTCCTTAACTCGCTCCTTTACATTCTATAAGAAATATTTTCCACTCGGTACTCTTATAAGGTATTTCCTCCGCCTTTTTTTGCATGCCTTCGTGGTGTAATGGTCAGCACACTCGGCGCGTATTCGAGAGGTCCGAGGTTTGAAACCCGGCGATAGCACTGCTCATTTTTCATGACTCCTGTTTCAAAAAATGCCTAATGTATCTACAGTGGTGCCCGAACTAAAAACGGTGGTGGATGATGATTCACCACCACCAGGATTTCGCGATTTTTTCCCCTAATCTCCAGTCGCCCTTTAAATGGAATAGTATATAAGATACTTCTACCACCTTCTTAGCATGCTTTCGCGGTGTAATGTCAGCACACTCGGGGCGTATTCGAGAGGTCCAAGGTTTCAGTCCCGGTGAGGGTATTGCTCGTTTTTCATGACTCCTACTTCAAAAAAAATTAATGACTCTACACATTTCAGCAAAATTTCCTGCAAGAATTTCTGAATTTTAAAATAATTTTCCACTATTTTATTTGAGCTGGTCACCCGAAATGTTTTTTTCTTTTCATACAGAAATAAAGAGGCGAATGAACACTTTTCTATTTCTTTCACTCTCCTATATTTGTGAGAGTAAAAGAAAAATCTATTATTTCACTGCTTTGAAATATTCTTTGCACTATATCAGGTTATAGAGATACTAAGGTGTGCTTATAAGTACAGTTCTTTGACCAAATTTTGACCTTTTAAACCGGACAAAATTTTCACTGCGTTGTAAATATAAAATCTTCTTATATTTTAATACTGCTGCACCTAAAATTTTAATTTTATTTCATACAACGAAAATTTCTTATATCTGTGTTTCTTATAAGAGTCGACCGACTGTGTATTTTATATTAACACAATTGCCTATCCAATCAAAATTTTTCTATAATACCTAAACTCTTTAAAGAAATCAAAACTTTAATTGTTTGGAAAAGTTTAGTAAACTCAGGTAAGAGGAAATTGAAATAGTTATTTCACAACTTTATTGCATGTGGACGTTATGGAAAAGCTCTTATTTTCCCAAAGTAAACTTCAATTTCAGGTGAAATTGCTACGGAAATTGGGCGAAAATTTAATTTATTTTCATCAAATTATTTCTTCACCACATGAAAATATTTTGAAAACTGTCTGTTAAGAATCTTCCACTTATTTTTCGGTTAGAAAGTCATCTGTCAGCAATGAGATTTCATCTGTTAAGTCTAGAATTTGCTCACAATTTTGCAGTTGCTGAAATTCAGAACAATGTTGAAACAAAAATCTAAAGAATATTTATTCCCACAAAGTAGTCCATAATAATACATAAGGCGCAAAATAAACCTCTTCTTTCGTTTTTTTCTTTTCTGTCATGGCAGCTTCAAATTTATAAGAATTAATTTCAAAAAAATGAAAGGAAAATTAATAACAATTTTGAAAATTTATTCCATTTTTCTAGGCAAAGTTTAATCTGACTGCATATGTAAGGAAACTTTTTTGAGTTAACTTTTTGATTTATTCAAGTGTACTAAAATTAATAATTAGAACGAATAGAAAATGTTCACGACAATCCTGCGCTTTCCGATAGCCCTCTAACCATCGCGATCTTACTCACTAGCAGCCGATAGAAGAAAACTACTGAATATTGGTAGTTAAACTTAGTTTGTCCAAGTAGCGGCCGTTAAACACTGGTAGTTCAATCCTAGTCCATATCCTGGTGAATGGGCTGTTTGAGTGAGAGCTTATGTGAACTTCCCTATCTGAAATTAGAATACAATTCACTTTCCCTTAAAATGCCCTCTACGAAGGCATATTCAGGCAGATAGCCTTAAAGTTTTTTTTCAAATTTAATAAAAGCATCCCTGCCACAATTCATGCACTTCGACTGATTGACGAACTCTGCACCTTTAACCAATTTCTTCACATCACACGAATTTGAATTTAATCTTTAAATAACTGGTAGAAAACAGCAGCAGATATGTAATTTTGAAATTTGCATTAGATTAGATTTATTGGCTAAGACAAAATTACACCAGTATCTAAGAAAAGAAATGCATTTTTGAAGAACTTCCTAAGGAAAAATGACTTCTATCCCATTTACATGCGGGAAAAATCGTTTTCACGGCAATGCAATGAGGCATTTACCGAGATTTGAATCTGGGTAGAATAAACAGAATTCGGCTTAGAATTTTAAAGGTCGCTGTAGCGATATTTCGAGCATAACATTGAAACATTCATTAGCAGTCTGAGAAACTTAGATTGCAAAACATCACATTATTCTCAAGTAGCAAAGACACGATATGTAGAGAGTTCTTTTTAAATTAATGTTTAAAACAGATTTCCTGCGAGTCAATAGACTGACGCATCCGATGGTATTTATTTGATGTGGGATTACCATATATATGTGAAATTAATATGAAATTAAAGCACTTACATATAAATGCATACGCACACAAGTAAACCCGTGCATGTCTGATGATATAGCTATACATAAATGCAGACAGAAAAATGGATACACACATACATACAAAATCGCATAAGAATGGTTATCTTTCATAGCCTAATTTTCATAACTTTTCATTTCATGTATGTTTTTAAAGTAATAGAATTCCGGTACAAAGATAATGAACAAAATTCGGAGTTAATAAAAATTTCTGAAACTCAAACTTCCAAAATTTCGAATTTTAATTTTATTCACTGTATTGTTGCGTGCGTGCAGGTTCGTAATGGATTGAATGCACAAGTCGATAAAAAGTTAACGAAATGCATTCTTATCCCAAGAAATAAAACAAAATGTTGAAATTTCCTCAGAGATATTTGTACAATATCACAATATCTCACAGTAGTTATATTTTAACTACTAAAATATAAACAGAACTCAATTTAAAACACAGAGAACACTAATCCGATCTCACCGCGAATTCGCTATAAACAATAGCAGCACTAAGTAAGCAACTACTATTCACTTAAAACAACTGAGGTGAGAAGTTTTTCTCCACCTTTTATAAGCTTTTTAATCGTGCACAAGAACATCCTGGTATTTTCTTGATTTTTCTGGATAGCAAAACAGTACAATTACGAGATATCTAGTTATTAAATGCGCGTTCTCCTGTATTTTAACTTTTCTGGCGTTCTCTTCAAATAAGTCTCGTGCTGCAATGCACGGGGAAATAAGACAATTTTAATTATAATTCTACTAAAAATAGTAAATTAAATGAAAACCCCGTAACAGTCATTTCTCACAACAGTACATAGAGAATAAAATTAAACTTTAATTTTGGAAGAGCATCACTTCTTCTCAAAGAATGAATAATGTGTTTTCTGAATACACATAAAATATATGGATGTGTTTATTTATCATAAGAATTTCTGCCGCCAATAGATTTAACGAAGAATAAAGTTTCCCCTTCTTTTAACAAAGGTAGGTAGGTAAATCTTCAGGGGTAGTTGACGAATTTTGTGGGCAACAAAAAAACGTATACAAGCCGTTTGCTAAAAGCAGTAATTTCTTATTCGTTATGTGTACTTGCAAATCAGCTGAAAAAAATTAAAGAAAATATATTAATTCGTTTTCCATAAGGCTTTCGTTTTCGAGAGAGAATTTCTTATGCAATTAATCATAATTCAACCGAAATATTATAATCACATCTAGCAATTACTTGTTGTTATTTCTCCTTACATTATTACTGCGAAACGTACTTTTTTACTATACTTAAAAGTCTGCAGTATTTCTTTAAGAATTCGTAACTGGCTAATTTAGCATATGCCGTGATGTTTTGACATCAAATTTGGGTTCTGAACGAAATGTTATTAAAGATTTTCCTGCAAAAGTTATTCTGGTCAAAGAGTTAAGGATACGACACATAATTATACGAAGATTAGGAAAGGTATTCAATAATAGACATCTAATTAGAGTATTCTGCAATAAAGCAATTTGAAAGATTACTGTAATCATCCATTATTAGCATCAGAGTGTGATATTTTATAGAAGGTAAATGTCAACTAACTCGAACTATATGATGTTTAAAGCTAAATGAAAAAATTTCTTTTTTGGTGTTTTTCCTAAGCTTTGCTCCTGCTTCCAATCCAGCCTCTCCAGAAATATGCAAATTTAGTTCAAATTCGAAAGAATGTTGCAGGTTGTAACAATTAATACCCAGGAAGTACAAGCTAAGCGACTAGATTTTCTGTAATTGCATTCTTCATTTTTAACAACCTTAATAATACGTTGCCTATAATTAAAATAAAGTGCTGCTAAAAAAAATTCGATTGAATTTGTTTCAGAATCTTTGACCTCCTAGGTCTTTTGACTGAATTCGAGTACTGTATGAAAAAATAACTACGTGCATCTAAAATTTAAACAGAATCTAATATTGTTGAGTAACAGGAAATCTTTTACTCAGCATAGTTATTGCTTATGAGCTGTTCTTAATTTAGCTTGTTGTTGCTGACTTGTCTGACAGTAACAGCAGAACAAGCTCACGAAATCCATTGCTGCAAGGAGAGCAATATTGCGCCTGTCGTTGGCAAGAGCCTTGAGCACCAGACAGTGCGACTTCGCTCCCAGTTTTGAAGGAGAGAACCCCGGCGGGACAGGTCCGTGGGTCTCCTACCTCTCTTCGCTACCACTAGCCTCTCGAAAGGACTTTCGGCTCGACATATATTTAGAGTGCCCCCATGCCGCACAGACACTATACATTTACAAATATCTATGCCTTCTCCGGAATTCGAACCCGGGCCCTTCGGTATTGCAGTAGATTTCCCTAACCACTATGCCGTCTGGGCG
Organism: Stegodyphus mimosarum; assembly: GCA_000611955.2. Lineage (NCBI taxonomy): Eukaryota > Metazoa > Arthropoda > Arachnida > Araneae > Eresidae > Stegodyphus > Stegodyphus mimosarum. The sequence goes on along the minus strand of KK119255.1, from coordinate 306,574 downwards.
GCTAATTTAGCCTAGTCATTGCCTGTGAAATGTTAATGTATTAAATATTCTGTTGTAAGATTTTCGACATTAAAAGTAAAATGCCAAAAGTATCCAGTATATACAGTATACATTTAGAATCCCAGTGAAAAGATAAAAAAAAGTGTTGTGTAAGTCATTTTATTAGGAAAGCTTACGTTCATCTGATACACAAAATTTTTAAAAAATATATGACAGCACTCTATCACGAATTCTAAAATATGCTGCTGTAAAAGGTTTTGTGATTTTACTGCTGAATTTCATATATGGCCTAAGCGCGCAGGTGTTTGATAATATAGTAAGGAAGATAAAAATGTATTGTGTTATCAGAAATGAGTCCAAGGTCAGACTGGCAAACTACAAACTCAGCAAGAACATAAAAAGCATTAACAAGCTTCCTGGTGCGGCTATAAACCTTGAATCCTTTCATATTTACTATTTTCTTTCATTTTTCATGTTTTCCTTCTTTATTTTTTTAATAAAAAAAGTATGTTTTTAATTAAAAAGTAAAAGTATCACTAAATATTATTCAAAAATGAGAAGAAACCATGTGCAAAATTACACCTTTTAGAACAAAAAATTGATTTTACCCACATATAAAATAATTCTGGTTGCAAAAACGAAAATATAAACAAAGTTCGCAAAACATTATGTATGGTTAACATACTGTAATGACTCGATACTTTAACTATAATTCGTTCCATGCGTAAAAAGAATTTTTTCTGGGGTACTTAGATCTCATTAAAACGTTTGCTCTAAGAATTGCTTCATGGTAGAATTTCCCAACATTCCAGTTCCACGACCTCAGCGAAATTAGAATATCTTCTAGCTTGAGAGTTAATTTTATTACGAGAAGTGCAGTTACTGGCAAAGAATATCGAATCCACAGCAATCCACATTCGATGACGTAAATGACTGAGGAGAAATTTAGGAAAACGACTTTTAAAGTAAGTTCTCTTTTCCAGATGGTGACTTCGTTCACATTAACTAGAGTGAAATTAGGTTTCATCCTTCGAATTCGACTTAAAAGGGAAACTGTAAGAACTCGTTTCTTTCAATAATTTTTACTCCCACTTCATGATTCTATTTACTTCCTTTTTCATTTTCTAGTAACTGATAATCAATTTAAGCATTTCAGAAGGAGCTTTAAAATTATGTAACTGAAAGTTTCTTTATGTTGCACAGTTCCCATATGCTTTCTAAAAGGTATTCTAAGCTATATTACCTTATAATGTGACTGATTAACTTATTATAGGAAAATACAGAAGTATTATTTTGAACAGGAAGTACGCTTTCGTGGAGGAATTTTCTTAGATAAATAGCTTCATATTTATATTACGAATAAAATCATTCATGAAATTCAGTACAACTAATCCTTTTAAAAACCATGAACCAAGACTAATTACCAGCAGTCAGCAATTTTAACTCTGGCCCACTGAATTCACTCTAATAGTTCCATTACAGTGAATTCAGCAGCCATGTTTTAATGAATGTCAGAAAATTACAGTGAAATGACCTGATCTGCAACTATGATTCAATCCAGGTGCATCTGACCAGTGATCAGCTGTTCTCGCAAACAGAGATATCAAAGTCTATAATATCTCCTTATAATTTCTACTTTGAAAACGCCTCTCATATCAAATTCAGAAAATATCACTGAATAATTTCTACCTAGGAACAGATTCTCATTTGAACCCGACTTATTTATTTTAACATCATGTAACAGAGCATGTCCTTCACATTAGCCTTTTCAATATAAGATACCTATGTTTAGTGCAGTATTACTGCTTTAAATTTTCCTTCTTTGTCGGATAATGGTTTTGTCTTACTGTCTACAGTAACTTCTGCTATAAACTGAGCTTTTCGAAGCTAAGAACCAGGATCAAAAACATTCATATTTGGGAAAATTACAACACCGTAAAGGAATAGAAATAGATGCCACATATTAATAATAATAACATAAATAAGCAATAAATAAATAAGCAATTAATATTTGTGATTAATGTAACTATCCTAAAGCTAAAAAATCAGTTAGGCCACCATCAATAGAAATAAGAGCTTCTATATGTGATAGCATAGAAAAGAGGTTTTGGAAGTATTCCAAACTGTTTTGATCCGACTCCATATTTCATTCATTCTAACCGCTAAAGATGATAGATGGAGCAATCGCTGATCGCACCCAAACGAAGGCATGTTTGTCAAATGCGTAGACTACGGAAGAAAGTCATAACTCCTGCCCTACGAAGATTCGAACATTCGACGTAATATTTGATGGACATCGTTTTGCTGGGATATTGCTCCAGTTGTCTGAAGGAATGGAATGATCTTCGCTTCTGCAATTTCTTTCCCTGATATAGCTGTTTTTCTTGAAAATGTCTACAATTCGGGATCACCTAAATAAGCTACTGGGGTCCTACACCATAATGTCAGTGACACATGACACTTGAAACTGCATGTTAAAAACGGGGCACACTCAGAAACGTCTAATGTATATGAAGCTGTAATTATAAGCAGAAATTAAATTGTAATTACAAGTAGAAACAATAACTCCTAGTCAATCTGTTCGCGACTTCCTATATTCACAGCTCATTGTAGCTTGAGCCATCGATAGCTGACTTCAAGATACTTTTTTTGTAAAGGAATGTTGGCAAGCAAGAGATGTTGCCAAAGAGTGGAAGCAGACAGTGCTGCTCTGTAGCAATGTTCTAATGCTGTATTAACACTGTAAAAAATAGCTTCTATGCTGGTCACGGGCATCATCATCACATGGCATTGTAGTATTTTCTGGTAAAAAACTGACAGAATTCCGTTTCGTCCCAATCTCTTCAATCCACTGCTTCCCCACCACTATTATATCTCGTACGAGGCATACGGCATTGTATCTCGTACGAAGAACAATTTCGCAGTATGAAAATTATCCTTTAAGCAAGCCGATATTTCGGCTACCTTCCAATTATCTTTATTTGTTTATGTTAGCCTTTACGTTAATAGCGTTACATATCACAGTGGAACAGTTAAAACAATAAAATATTTTTTTGGCTTTTCAACAATCCTTTATTTATGTACTTCACACGACCTTTTCAAAGAACGCTACAGCCCAGTTTCATTCATTCTGAATTTTTTACTATTTTCTTGTTTGTCTAATCCTGCTTTATATTCGCTGCACATTTCATCCTATACTGATGATTCCTTACTTTATTCTTCATAAATCAGATTGATTTCTTTACGATTCTCGGATCTGTTAGGATGCATTTTTCACATGTCTTTTTTTCTAAATTAAGACTGAAGATAAATACCACTCCACAGCGGAAATGCAAAACTATGAAAGTTTTGTCCCAGCATTAGGCACAATTCATCGCATATTTATTACACACTTGTGTGATCTGAAAATCTTGTTAAACTAACTTTGGGAGCCTCTCTGAAGCATACAGAAATTTTTCTTGTGTTTTCTATGCCAAGATTAAGAATAAAGTATGAATTTAAACTTCTATAGTTATTAAATTTATAATTACTAATATATTATATTCTATAATTTTCCATAATAATAATATTTTTCAACAGTTCCGTTACATTTAGAAGTTATTCAAAACATTTGCAAAAATAATAAATGCAATAGATGTTCAATCATAGGTCCAGGTGTGGTGTAGTAAACAAAAAAGGCATTGCGAATAGTGTAATAAACAAAAGAGCAAAAAATTTATTTATTTCTCTTATTTTCCTTCAGCCCAAATTTTGTTAATTAAAATGATTATTTTTTTCAAGTAAGAATCAAATTTTTTCTCCTACTGAAATTCGTCTATTATCATTTCCTTTTACAGAATGTAATCAATAGAAAACTTTATAAACTACTATTAAAACTGAAATTAAATCGTATATTTATTTCTCTAAAAACTGTTCGTGTCGCTCTGTATTCTCTTGTGCGTTTTTCTTAGATGAAGTGAGTAATACACCATAAGGTAGATTAAAATAACACGCCGAACAAATATTAATTTAGGAGTCACTCAAAAATCAGAGTTATATTTATCACTTTTATATTCATATTTATATTTATTTTGCCATTCGTTTGCTCTATGACAGCTGAGGTTGATGGTTTGGTAAAACCATCGAAACTAGTTTGTTAAAAAATTTCAAATATAACGCTGATTTTTGTTGTGTGACTTCTAAATTAATACACCATAAGATGTTAATTAAGAATGATGGATCAAGTGGAAGGGTGAAGATCTTTGCCAAACTCCACAACTGATATAAATTTTTAACCTAAAATGAGAGTTTTTAAAGTAAACCTCAGCACTTTTCTTTTAAAATCTCTTTATTCATATTTTTATATGCTGCTAACAATAGAAAACTAGGAAAGTATAACTACAAAGAGAATTAAATCACGTTTTCACGTATATAAAACTAATCATGTATTACGAAACGCGTTAATTATTCAGTAATATTTAGAAAGGTCATATGCAGGATGTCTAGAAAAATAATAGTGAAATAATAATGGCAATGTATAGTATGTTTTCATCTATTTCATTCTCCCCCAAATCGTAGAAATGGAAGAACTTGATCACGTATTTTTCACCACGATAGAGTGCTATTTACTTCGCTGCGATTACGCAGGACGTGTTTACCATTCGTTGTGTCGCTTTCCAACTGTTGTTTCGAACGTGATAACCATTTGTATTCTAAGATAGTGAGTTGGACAAAATGAACCTATTCTTTCGCTACGCGAAAACCGAATCTTATTTCAATAGATTTATTCTTCTTGGATCACTTGAAAATCTTTATTTACGTGAAAAAGATTCAGAAATTTGCCCATCTGAAACAATGAATCATTGACGCACTGGGAAAATTAACACTAGATATTCTTATGTGAACGCAGACTGATGGTGACTGATATGTAACTTGATGTTAATGACGTACACATAGTAGCATTATAGCGTTAGTAGTAATTAGTTCCTAACTTCAATGAAAATATTTTGGTACGAAACTAATATCATTATTATTTTTCGAATTGCATATAATTTAAAGGGGAAAAAATCACATCAATATCTCGCGATTTTAAATCCAAAATGTCATAAAATTTATAATCAGAAAGAGAAATTTAAATGAAATATTTTGCATATGAAAACGTAAACTTAGCAAAGCCGGGAAATTAAGTTTCCTAAAGCTCATTTTTCAGGTAAAAGATCTTATACTAGAAAAGGCGAAGAGAAGAAAAGACGTGTGGGCAGTGGACGCCCTCAGCTGATCCGTGTTTTGTTTATAGAATGTTGCCATACTTTTTAATATTCTCCGTACTATTTATATTTGGAATGTAAATTGATGAAGTTATCCGAATATACTCCGAATGTCTTTACCTGCAAAAATGTTTTGCTAGGAGCTGTAAAAAAATGCTCAAAAACTTTTGTTAATTTTTTGTTGTTACTATGGCTTGTTTATTCACTATGTTTATACGAACTGTTAACGCAAAGAAATACTAACTTACGATATGAAAATACTGCAAAATATAAAAATGCTTAATTTAATTATTCGTTGTTTAGAAACTGAGTATGGCAATGATATGTAAAGCAATTTAAAACGAAATCCTAAATTTTAAAACCTTTATTTTGAAAAACAGATAAGGTATTATTTTTATATATTGAAAATTGTCATTTTTAAAATTCTAATAATACAATCAATAGGATATTATAAACCTCATTATAATAATCTATGTTTATGATTTGCATTCTGTGAACTGTTTGGACGTTAGTTTTAAGAAAACTTCAGATGAATGAGTTTTAAAGCATGAGTTGCCTATTTCAGTTATTGCTAGCTTTAATTATTATTTATTGTTACTTGAGTTATTATTTCTACAGTTAGCTGCGAATCAGCGTCTTGGCAGAGTTTCTCATGTTCATATAATAGGTCCGTTAGATAATGGGGGCTTACTCAGAAAAATATGAACAGCTATGGAAACAAAAATAAAAAAATAAAAACAGTTCAGCATCTATTGATTAGAATGAAGATAATAACATTTTAACTATTCTATCCGTACACAAGACAAAAAAGGGGTCATTTTAAATTTTTTCCCACACTATTCATAAGAGTTATATCTCTCTATTTAAATTAATTCATTATTTTATTCTATTAAGATAAGAGGATCTTCTATTCAGATCTCCTGAGATTCTTTCTATTATGCATGACACATAGAGCACTGTTATTTTTTTACTCTTAACTGTCTCTTAGAAACCAAGGATTTCGATCTTCCCAAATAAAGTGAACTGACGAGCAAATCCAATATTGCCCCTTTCATGAAAGAAATTAGGTGTACAGCTTTACCGGAAATTCAATGAACTTGTTCCCTTTTATATTGAACAGAACTGTTGCATGGCAAACTTTAGGCCCAGATACATCATCGTTGATATTTGTATTTTCTTTTAAGCACTGAGAAAAAGAAGAAGAATAGTAGTATGAACTAAACCTTTTTTATTAAAGAAAAACGTTTCGAAAAAAGTTAAGTAAAGTCAGATTTTAGTGATTTTGGCGAAGATATTGAGAGCGTATGATTTTCGAAAGTTTCGAAACGTTGTAGAAGTTCTTGAACATTCTCACAAGTTAAATGGCTTTGCAATTTAGGCCACTTCCTCTGATACAGCTGTATAAATTAGCTGTTTGTATGTTACTGTGAACCTTCTTTATGTGAATACCTCAGATTTCTCTGCGACTGAGAAGATATTCGTAGCAAGAATTAATTTAGAATTTTTCAAAAATTTCTTCTTAAAATATAGTTTAGAATTTTAGTTAATTACCAACCAATACGGACTTTTTATAAAATAGGTATTACCTCTTTTTTATAGCGTACATTATTTCTTCGGTAGGAGCGTTAGAAGAAAAAAAGCCGGAAGAAATAAAATTGCTGACGAATTACGCAAGGAAACTTGATATCTTAGTATAGGTCCAATAAATAATTTTCCTGTTATCATCAATAATATTGCAGCGATAGTAAGTTATCTTAGAAATCTGCTAGTATCTAAGTCGCTGAACACTGGTAGTATGGTCCGAGGTTCGAATCCCTCGAACGGGCTGCTGCATGGGCGTTTTCAGGGTTTTGGCTATGTGTAACATGTATGCCAGCATGTTTCCCTTAATACGTCCTCCACGAAGGCATCCCTCCTCTTAGATAAATAGTCCTTGAGTCTTTGCCATATTCGCATAAACCAAACCAAACTTACATGCATGAATACGTACAGCTTCTTCATAATTTAATGATAGAGTATTTTCCGGCAGCCTATACAAACTAAATTCTTATTTATTTATCTTCAAGTCTTGGCATCCTAAAATTTTCAAACGCACCACCAGGAATCTGCTAGTTTAATAATACATGTAAGAAAATTTCCATCAACCTTAGCCAGTTCTTCTTTCAATTGTTTTGACAACATCACTCTAATTTAAAAAATTACTTAAAACTAAAGACCAACTCCGGAGTTAATGCAGGGACTAATATTAGATTCTATTCACCTTACTCCATTTCCTCATGTTGAAATTCCGTCTGAGCAAATAATATAAACCGTCTCAAAAATTCAACGTCTGTTTGACCTAAGTGTGTTTTTTCCA
>KK119255.1:241292-298952 GCA_000611955.2 Stegodyphus mimosarum | reverse complement strand
GAGAATCTTCTTGTTGAAAGTGGCCAGCATTCGTGTAATTCAGTCACGTACAGAATTTAAACAGGACTGAAGATCTGCCTCGTTAGACAGGCTGAAGATCAAATCTGATGGAATTTTTTTCTTGCACTAAAACACAGATCGGTGGAAAAAAAATTATTTTATCCGTGCATTATCTCGTTCAAATATTTATTTACTTATTAAGTGTTCAACGGAAAAAATTAACATTCATGCGTTTCAAACAATATCTGATCAAGAATTTTGTATAGAAAAGATGAAATCAGAATTAACCAGCCTATCGCCTATAAAGATGGAAAAAATACCTTTACTATTTATCCACTTTCAGTAATTTTAATGCAACGGAAGACTGCCTGTGAGTAATTAAATAAGCTTGATTAATGTGAGCTTCTTCCAAAACTTTATAAATTTCTGAATTTAATACATGCAATTTCGAAGCGATTCGGATGCTGAGAATTGTTGTGTTACGCGAAACGGTGCTATACGAAATTAATAAATAGCACAGGAATGTGGTATGGTTTCTCAAGATTAATTATGTATCCGGGTGTATATTCATTAGAATTGTTGATTCCACATGTTTACAGGACGTCAGTGATAAATAATGTACGAAGCGTGTTTACCTTTTCATGCTTATTAACTGAATTAAAGTACAACATTTTCTTCGATGCAAAACATCGTCATCTAAAGTCTTTCTTGAATTATTTGCTTTTCTATTTTAAAAGAATCGTCATTTTCATTTTGGAGTTTCTGCTTACAAATTTTTACTCACTGCAAAAGGAAATTTAACATCTGTGAAGTTCTATTGTAAAGTTTATGTTTTTTAAATGTATTTGGAAAATAGGATTTCAATTGTTTGTCAAAATTAAATCCACTTAGTTACATACTAAATGTCAGAAATTTTCTCAGTGTTCTCATAATCGATTTATTTTAACTTCGATTCTGCTCTAAGTTTCATTTTGTTGTCTCATATTAAATAAACTTGAAAATTTGCTTAATGCAATATATAATTTTTGCAATGCATTGTGGGGTTCCACCCTTTTATTTCACAGTTCAATGTGAGAAACCTTGTACATCGATAAGCAAACAATCGCTTGAGTGTGTGAACAGAGACGTAAGACTCAAGAAGGGTTATATATCGTTTATTTCTCAAACTAACGATCGACATAGTCGGCTCCTATCTCAGAGCGTACAACAAAACCCACACTTGGGCTTGAACTCAAATTAATGAGAATTAAAACGTAACTAATGCTTAACTAAAAGATATAGCAGAAGCTATCAAGATGCTAAGTAGTTGGCCCCTAAATCTCACTTAAGTAGGCGGAGCTATCAAGGGCCTGAAGTACGGCCGAGCGTAGTAATAGCTTAGAGAGAGATGTAGCCCAAAGGCAAACGCGCGCTAGTCAGAAACCCTGGCTCTCTAATGAAGTCATTGAAACATCGACTTAAATACTACTCTTACTCATTTGCATTTAACGCGTTCCTGAAAATACATTCTGGTAGGAAATTGTAAGCGGAAGCTAGAAAGGTGCATAAACTTAAAATAACTATTATAAAATTAGGAAAACCTCACAGCATGAGAGTTTTTTTCCTTTCTAAAAAACCTTCAAAATATGTATAGTGAACATTTCTTAAATTTTACATTTTATGTTTCAGATGAAGTAGAAAACTGCAATCTTATTTCGAATTTAAATATAGTAGTATTTCCAGTATTAAAAGTTTAGCAGAGAATTCATTAAAACATACCCAAAAATTTCAAATTTTATATTGTATTTATAAAACAAATTTCAAAAGAATTTTAATGACAGACCCATACCTAAAAAACTTCCTTTCTTGGCATCCCAACTTAAGCGATTTTTCCACAAAAACCATTTTTCTTTTCATGTTAGAAAGGAAGCGTCTTTTGGAACTAATATATTTTTAGAAGAATACTTTTAATCAGATAATATTCTATGTTTACAGAGGAAAATTAGTTTTCGTTCTGTGCTCTCCTCCATCCTCCTTTTTATCAAAAATGATGAAAAAAATTTCAAAAGTATTCTTTTTTTAAGAAACTTTATTTTTTGAGCTTTGAAATTATTTTAGCCTGTGTGGAGAACTGAATAACAGCAATTTCAGGAAATCTGCTACATCTTTATATCATTTGTTTTCATTTATAGTCGACGTTTTACTGAAGACTATCCATTATTTGTTATAGTATTTAATATTTGTTATAAAATTCTAAATTATGATATAGGTCTTGTATATATCTCAATTATGGTATTTTCCCCTAAGTATAATCATTAAAAATTCTGGTTTTTAATATTTCACTCAATTACGTATATAAACTATTTCATAATAATTTGCTTCATGGCTTCAAAGCTTTTCTCTTAACATGTACTTTCTAATTCATAAACTTTAATCATTAATAATCACTTTTATCAACTAAATAACCTTAGTATGAGCTATGATGGTTACAATATGTAGTTTTTGTTAAAACTACATTAAATGCATCTACATGCTGTGTATCTTTAAAAATTACCTTAAAGCTATAGATATGAAATATCATATTATAAGCTCAGAATGAGAAATCACGCTAGCAAGTAACATTATTTCTTCCTCTGTTTACAAGCAATTACACTAACGGCTTCTATCTGCGAAATCCGGTGAAACAGAGAGCATTTGTTCACAGTGAATTTAAACCTAAGCAAAAACCATGCGATGGGAATTTGATCGTTGATTCGGTTGTGAATATGCAGAAATTTCACAACTAATACAAGGTTACGCAATCCATTTTAGCCATATGTATGAAATATAGAGTAAAATTATTACGTTATTATATAAGGTATATCTCCCACATGGTCTCGTGGTGTAATGGTCAGCCCACTGAGCCGGTATTTCAGAGGTCCGTGGTTCGATCCCCGGCGAAGGCAGTGCATATTTTTCATCTCTCTTGTTCCAAAAAAATACCTAATGTCTCTACAGTTGGCGCCTTCGCCGCGAATCGAACCACGGACCTCTCGGTTACGCGTCGAGCATGCAGACCACTACACCACGAAGGCATCTAAGAATGTGGGAGATATACCTTATAATTATTTTCTTTAAAACGTTTCGTTACTTGGGAGTCAGATAAATAATGATCATGAACAACAATTTTCAAAAACATTGAAGACTAAATTAAAAGGTCCCAGTAATTGAATATTGATTAAACAATACTCTTGTAAACCATGGATGAACTTTAATTTCACTTACAGGTTTCAGCGAGCCCTTAGTATTTAATTAAAATCTCCAATATTGTTATGTATTGTCCATTGAAGAAAATACTGATTTGTTACAAATAAAGTTTCTGTTGAATGACGTCGGATTTTTACTGGTTGCTAAAAAAATCAAGTCCTGAATTTTATGCAAACGTTTTATATCACAGAACAACGTGGCAAGCGGGTGAAGCAATTGCAGCATTTTTTTCGTTCAAAGACAGTTAAACATTGGAGACTGTTAACCCCCATTCAACTGTTTTATCCAATCTAAAGTTCTTATGTAGTTGTGAGTTGAAACTGGGAAATTTTGCAACAGCTTCTGTCAAAAGTTACCATTAAATTACTAAGGGGATTAACAGCTAATAAGAAATTCACGAGCCTTTGGTTTGAAAAATTTCGCTTAGGATATAAGGCACGAAACGAAACTCGTGAATATCGTCTTCTCCACTAATTCAAATAACTTAAAGGATTTAATAAAATCATTTCCATGAGAAGCCTTTTGACGCTATTCGAGAAATCACGCAGATTCTACTAGTGCGCTTTGCAATTGTTTCACGGCTCTTTGTAACTTAGGAAAGGAAGGAAACTCAACAAGTGATTGCCTTACGAGTTCAATAAAAATGAAGCAAAATCTTTGGAAGTGCGCTCTTCTCCCGAGAAAAAGTAAATCAAAATGATTGCCTCAGTGAATTCTGACTGTGGATGAGAAGTGCATAAACTGCGATAATCCTTCACGTTCTTCGCGGTGGAGGGAGTGATCGATGTTCCAAGAAAAGCTCCAACAGCACCTTTGAATCAAAAGAAGATGTTGTTTATTGTATTATTGCTTTCTGCTGGTGTAATTCATTATTCATAGCTTCCACGAGGTGAAATGATAAAAGTTAACTAGGTATTTATCAAATATGCAATAAATACATAACAGATTGTGACTTAAATAACCAGCAACTGTGTTCTAGTGCTTCAGAATAACGTCCGACTACATACCGTGGTTCCACTCATACATGAAATCAACAATCTGAAATGCAAAATTAAATCATGAAACATTTTTAACCGTCTTTCAAATCGGCTATTTCTTTTTCAACAGCCCAATAACATGACATTAGGTCATCAGTGACAGCAGATCGACTCTAATCATCATGTATACAGCATTTATCAGCTCAACGATATGTTGATGGTATCCTGCGTCCATTTGCATTATCCTTCATGGTACGACATCCTAGAGCTATTTTCAAACAGGATAATGCTAGAGCCCATATGACTCTTATATCTCTAAACTGGTTCTGAGCTGTTGACACTCTTCCTTGGCCAGCACAGTTACTAGATCTTTCATCAATCGAACATGTAGGGAATATGGTACACCACCATATTCGGACATCCCAAAATGTCGTAGAACTGACGCAACATCTCAGGAACGCTTGGCAGAATGTATCGCAGGATGAGATTAGTAATCTTTATCACTCCTTACGTGAACGTTTACAAGCGTGCTTGCCTCAATGGGGGCCGCTCACCAGTTACTGTCATGAATATTCAATGTCAAATTGCTAACCAGCGGAAAGGTTCTATGACCTTGAATTTCCTATCATTTCATTAGCTGTATATGAATTTTGCACATATGTAATTTCAATAAAAACAGTCACTTTCTTCAGTGTGATTCTTAATTTTTTTTCTTTATATATTTATTTTTTTCTTGGCAAAAGCGTGCATTTAGTGTATTTGATTTTACATTCAATAACGTGAGATTTAATTAATTGACTAATGTGATAATTTATGTTAAATAATGTTTTTTTACAAAATGTTTTTAATGTTTAAGTTTTCGATATTTGAGCTTCATTTTTAATTTTTTATTCCACTTTTACGTGAATATGTTTTAAAAATTAGACTGTTAAATGATCTTTTGCTACCTTAAAATGTAATTAATTTTGTTATTATTATTTAAAATTAAAATAAATCTACTGAACGATGTATCCCTGTTCATCGTCAACTGAACTGAACTGTCAGTATTCTTTAACGTGGCAATCAGGACATCAGAAAGAACTGCATATGTGGATCCCTTATCTCCTTATCATAAATTTTGAAGAAAAACATTTATCTATTTAGTTGCTAAATAGCATTCTGTGAACAAATATTAGAACGGAAGTCATATGTGGACCACTTGTCGCTTTATTTCAAATTTTAAAGAGCAAAGTTTATTTATCTATTTGCTACAAAGGCTAGAAACAACGAGACATGTGAACCTTCCGTCTCCTTAATAAAAGTTCGAAAATTAGAACTATTTGTCTCTTTCTGTCACTGAGTTTAATGCCGCAGATCACAAAAAGTGTTTTAAAACAAGCAGAATGTTTTGCCTTTCGGAAAATGATATGAAAAATCTATGCCCTCAATTAAAAGTTAAACGTCAATTTTTATAGGTAATTAAAACTGTAGAATGAAATAGATCGTAATCAGCATCGAAAACAAAAAAAAAGAATAAATTTTGAAATGGAACTCTTAAATTGCTGTACCGTCTTCTAGATGAGAAAGAAGATTCGATACAACTACAGAAGCCCCTTCTGTAACGATTTTCACCGATTATTTTGGAAACTAGGAGTATCATCTTTCCCATTATCTTGAAATCTATTTGGAAGTAATCTGTTCTCTTTCTGATCATAAAAGTGCAGATGGCAAATTATGTTTTTTTTATTAGCTACTGATTCTGATTTTGATTTGCAGTTTAATACTTATTTTCTTTTATAACTTCCTCTATTCAAGTTACCCTAATTTATCATTTTTGTGAACTCTTAAACGTTAACAATTTTACGTATCATTTTATCATAAATTTAGTAGAACCATACATCGAGAAACATAAAATGAGTTTTCATTTTACCATTTAACACTTTGACAGTTTTTCATTTCCTGCCTTTAATTATTATGCTTGAACTGAGATTTCCCAAGTGAGGGTCCAATTGGCAAGGAACAATGACAGAAATATTGCGTAGAGCCTTTTGCTCTATACTTATTTTTTCCAATATTTTTTCGTTTACCAGACAGGTGCGACATTTTCTAACATTTTATTTTGTCCTTATTGTAAAAGTTGTTTATGTTTTCAATTTATGTTACGTGTATTTATTATTCTGTAGCATATTAAAGTTTAATACAATATATATTTATATCAAATGGAATAAGCTGAAATCAAATCTTGAACTAAATAACTCTCAAAACATTACATTGTCCTAGCATTCATCAGTCCCCTAAAGAAATGTTGCGAAATATGTGATACCTCTTTTTGTTTTTGTGTTTTGAAACCTTTTGTTTTTTCCGGATATTTTAAATTGATCTTTTTTCGATTTTAAGTATTAAACATATTGGCTGTTACGAAAATATTATTAACGTTTTTTAGATTTTGAAGTATTAAACATTTTAGCTATTCTAAAAGTATTATTATAGTTTTATTTACTCCGTAAACAATAATAAAATTCTGCACTTCACAGTTTTTGTAAAATTAACACTAGCAATAATCAAAATTGTTTATAAATACAATAAACGATCCTGCGTTTAATATAATACATGTACAAGAACCCCCATAGAACGCACTCCTAAAAATCTGGTTTTATACTACTTTGCATTATACGAAGCAAAGAATTAATACACATAAAAAGGATTAGGTTCTAGAATTTATTAAAAAATGTACTATTTTTATTTTATAACTAGAAGTATATTACTAAAATATTCTTTAACATATTTCTTAGATACTAACATTATACACGATTCCTCAGACAAAAATATCCTCAGATCGAATTTTAGAACAACATTGTTTCTATTAGTGTTTAGATAACATGAACGTAGACTGCGGTATAAAAAGGACAGTTCTGCATCTCTCGTTCTACTGGGCCGATTGACGAAATTCAAATTGTGATTTTCATGTCTCGAAAGCGCGACTTAGGATTTATATTAGATTTATATATAGCATTCTTCTAATATAAGTATTTTGACACAAAATCGGACTTTTTATAAAATGGCATGCCATTTATTTTCCATACTTGTATTCTACGACTCAAATTATGCCTAAATATTAAATTTTCTAATTTTTGGTGTGACATTTATGGAGAACTTAAAAAATTTAGCTTGGCGCATTTTTTTTTTCAGTTTGCGCGAAGAATAATTCACTTGTCAAACTTCTTAATATATCACGACCTGTTTTCGTTTCCCTTTTTACATTGTGCATGCGCGGAAAAATAGTCACATCGTTCCTACTTTCAAATAATTTTAGCAAAGTGCCTAAACCACATTTGATGTTATTATAGCTTTCAATAAATATGCCAAATTTCAAAACGCCCCAAAATTTTGAATAAAAAACTGTAATTTTTTGCAGGTATGCTTATAAATACATCTACTTTAAGAGGATGGTAAAGCTTTTATAGATTATAATTCAGAACTGTTTTCGAAAAATTTATAAAAATAATTTAAAAATTAAAATTTTAAAAATAAATCACACAAAAAATGGGCGAATTTTATTTGGAATGAAACTAAATTTCGAAATGTGAAAAGGAGAATCAAATAAGTTTAATAAAAACAGAGAGATTAATAAATATATACCAAGTTAAATTAACATTGAGGAACTAAAATTTTGAGAATTATATTTTTTTTAAACTATTTGAGCTATTTTTACAAAACTTGGTAGTTTGGAATACTTTGAATCATAGAAACGAAATATAGAAAACAATTGGCATGTCATTTCAGAAAAAGTCCGAGTTTGTGTCAGATTCCTTATATTAGAACAATGCTATATAAAAATCTCATACATATCCTAAATCCCGCTTTTAAGACATAAAAAACGCAAGTTGAATTTTGTCAATCGGCCCAGTAGAACAGGAGATCTAGAACTGTCCTTTTTTTGCGCAGTGTACATGTAATATAATGCACTGTGATATATGTTACTATAACTGTATCATGAAAATCAAATTTGCATGCTGTTCGAATCGATTTGATTCACCTCTTTTGGGGATTTATTGTATAATGTTTTTTATATTTCACTTCTGATCACTATTAGACGAGGGTGTTCTTTATAAATTGTATTGAATATGTACATATGATTTTTTTCCTAAATGCTGAGCGTCTTTAGTACAAGGATCTTTATTTAAAAGCTATAATTCCAATTATTCTGTTACGTGAAGCGTAGTTTATTATTTTTTCTTTATTTCCTCGTCTTTCTAACTTTGTCTTTTGCCTTAATTCTGTTATGATGTCGAGTTATCGAAATTCTGCCTGAGCTATTTCTTTGATACTGGTCCAACACTGTTAGAGCGAAATTGTGTTTAAAGAAAGCTGTATTACATGCGGAAAACCTTGATAAATTTAATTTTTATTTAAATTGAATTAATACTATTAAAACTTGTTTTAATAAAATTTTACAGATCGCATTACAAAATTAACTCTAATAATAATCAATGCACCAAAATACTTCCTTGCATAATTTAAATTTAATAAAAATTAAACTCATTAAGCAACCGTTTGCTCTCCTAACATATTTGATTTATAACTTTTATGGTACTTTATTTTGCAAAATTTCGTTTCTAACTAATTCTGATTGCACGTATTAACAACTAGTTAGATATGTATGATATATATTCATGTATGTATATCAATGTGTACATGTAATAAATATAAATAAACCATAAGCACAATTCAAAGTATTTCATTGAGAATTGCTTTACGAGTTATATTTAGTACATTTTTAGCTTTTATATTCGCAGTATTTCCGCTTTTATAAACGCTTATTATGAAAATGTAAATCATCTAATCTTCCGCAGAATACATATAATGACAAAAAAAGCTATTTCTTTCCATATTATGCAAAAAATGTTGTTTCTGGCATCCTTCATAATGTCGAAGCATAAACAAAACTACTAACTAGAAAATCTACTAAATATGCGTAGACGTAATACCCGGGGAAGATGAAAATAGGCATCTTACCAAAAATAAATGGCTGTCATCCACAGCGTTATTGGCAAGAAATGGCAAAGACTCTTTTCATGCAACTATATCAAAAACGCTTTCCTTTATTAGCAAAATTGTCCAACTAATGTGAGTCTAGTTATTTTTTTTCTCTTGCTCAACTTCCTAAACTTGCTTTTATTTTATTTGCTTCTATCTAAAGCTTAGGTTTACTAAAACATAAGCGTGTAGTAAAAAATATTCGTATAATTTAAGATGAAAACAAACTAAAACTACTGTTATAACGAAATTTAATAATTCAAATTTCAGTAAAATTTGTATTACCCACATACATTTCATATTATTTTCTAAAAATTAACAATCTATAACAATTTCATAGCATATGTAATCCCAGTTTCAACCTAATGTCTCTACAATGGCGCCCGAACTAAAAAAGATGGTGGATGATGATTCTCCACCACCGCGGTTTGGCGATTGGGTCCCCAAAACCCCAGTCGCCCTTTAAAAGGGGGAGTATATAAGGTATTTCTCCCGCCTTTTTCGCATGCCTTCGTGGTGTAGTGGTCTGCATGTTCGACGCGTAACCGAGAGGTCCGTGGTTCGATTCCCGGCGAAGGCGTTGCTCACTTTTCATGTCTTCTGCTTCGAAATAACCTAATGTCTCTACACACTGAATACTGGTAGCTCAGCCCCGGTTTAAAAACCAGACAAGCGGCCTGGCTGGTTTCCGCAGGTTTTTTCATGTATAATGTGAATCCGAACCAGTTTCTCTTAAAAAGGCCCTCCGCAAAGGCATCTTAGTTCTTGGACAAACAGCCTTTATATGCTTTTCTATATACAAATAATTCAATCTAGGCTTGGCATTCATTTAATAAACCATACATAACCATGGTTTTTTTTTTTTTTTTTTTTTTTTTTTTTTTTTTTTTTTTTTTTTTTTTTTTTTTGATTGATTGAGATTTTTGCTTTTAGTCATAAAGATTCAGAATAGCAACTAATTCTGTGTTAGTAACTGAATATGAATAAAAGCATAGCTAATAAAATTCTGTGAATAAATATCTGGAGGCATAATTTTATATATTTGTGTATTAAAGCCTGCTCAAGTCCGAAAAAAATTGCATTTGCATTTTATATTACAGCATTTTCGTAAATAGTTTTAATATTCTTTAAAACTGATAATAGTATATGTAACTCAGTTTCTTATTTTTTAATAGCATTTGAATATTACCTACCCATTCTAATACTTCATGGTAAAATAATTATAAATCACTAAAACCCTCCACTAGCAGGCTGCTTTGGTAAAAATTGATTATAAATATTAAAAACGACTTGCTATTTGTTATTCAGCTTAAAACTCACCTCGTTATAAGCTCCAAGCTCAATACGAAAATATTTGTACTGCATTTTACTAGAATAATTTTCATGAACTTCAGTAACTTTTCGTCATGAATAACGGCTTCTATTTATTTGTTTTTTGGTAAGCATATAGAAAATGCTTTAAAAAGCCGTAAACCAGTGTAATTCCGATGATGAATTTTTAACCAAAATCTATTGAAATGAATTATTATGATTTAATGCTCTGGTAATTTTTAGCTGAAATCATATTTAAAATTTTGTAAATTACCAGATTAAAATTCAGAGCCACCTATCCAAGAATAGTTTATCTGATGCAAAACTATAAACTTCATAGAAATGAGAAAATTTGTCTCCCAGGTCTTGGTAAACCTACATTAGAAACTTTTCCACATCTTATAACCTTAAAAATGAAACAATTACCTTCGGTTTCTATAGAATTTTTTAACTACCATAGTTTTTATTTCTCGGATTTATTTTAGAAAGATCGTTTGAGCACGTTTTCTAGTATGAATTAATCATAACTTGTTCCGTCTTCTCATTAATTTTAGCTTCTACTTTTAAAAGCTTCCTTAATTGTAACATATTTCAGAGAGTCTTTATTGAAATATGGGATTAAAAAAATTATCCAAAAACTTTTATTTAGAATAAAAGATCAAGAGCTATTCGTCCCACTCGTTTATGTTATCACTAGCAATATCTAACAAAAAAGAGTGTACAATGAATAAAATAATTTAAGATTTTTTCAGGCTATTAACTAAAAGGTTTTATCTAATCACTGTAGATATATTTTTAAATAAAAGAATTAAGATGGCTGAGAGAAAAGTAATCGTATTTACTTCCTTTTTATTGTGCCTTTATCTTTTTCTTTTACAAAATGTTGCGGTTTTGAAATCAGTAAAGGAAACGTATCTTAAATTAAATGCGTTTATTTCTAAGTAATACAGTTTTTTCCTTCTTCAATGTTCGGTATTTGTATTCGAATTCGCGGAAGACGTTTTTAAAATAAAAACAAACTAAAATTTACTAGAGCAAGTGACTTTCGCTTTTAAAAACTGGAGATTATACTACTCAACTACTAAAACTACTACTACAACTTTTAGCTTTCAGTTTTGAAAATTATTTGCTTTTTATTTTGGTTTCGTTTGATGCATTATTTCCTTCTCTAGTTTCGGGGCATTTTAATTGTTTCATTCAATTCTTTTTATACAGAAATTAGTGTCTTAATGGCTATTGCGAATCTATATTTCTGATGATCCTAAAGACTCAAAGCGTAAGCTGATGTATCTAATAGAATGAGTTTCCAAGTTTTTTTCCTTTAGCAATATTTATAATGCAATTATGCAATAGTACAGTTAAGCCTAACTAATGGCATGCTGAATTTCTCCACTACGTTTGCATACATACAAATTCTTATATAATTCAACACACAAACAAAAGCAAAACTTATATGTCAATTTAAAAATGAGTTTTATTTGGTATGCTTTATGCGCAGTGTTCGAAACCTGTCTACTTTGCTTGCTTAAATACTAATCCTAACAAGTATTGCATCACTAATTTTCTTAATATATGTAGAAAATTCTATGAAAATAGTTTCAACAACATTGATTAGATGGTCCCGTAGAGTAAAATTTGACTTATGTAGCAAAGACAATTTGACTTCTACACGGATCTTAAGCGGAAATTCCAATTTGCAAAATACACAGTGCGTATGACAAACTTAATTTATATAGTTAATTTGACAAGTTTTACAGTCACTTTGACAACTTTTAATTTGTATAAAATCCGCAGTTGAAAAAAGAAACTTTTTTTTATTTTAGCCACCAATATGTAAAGTTTGTAAGACTCCACAATGGTCCGCACATTTTATGCATCTGCTCAAGTCTTTCACAAAACTCTTCATTTATCATTGTGCGTCTTGTTGCAGCTTTCTGAATCTCATAAGGGTTGTTAAAAACTTTTGAAGTAAGACTTCAGGTTAGAGAAAAGAAAGTGGTTTCCAGATTAAAATGTAGTAATGTTGTTGTTGCTAATTCTCGAGTCCAGCTTTTGCTAGACGAGATCCACGAGTTTATTCATTTTCTAAAAGTTATAGACAAGCATAGAAAACTTTAATAGGTTGTCGTAAGACAAACCCAGACACCTATGAATATGCTCCGGTGAAACCTGCTCATTATTATATTTCGGACAAATCGTGTGGGTTTTTGACCAATCTGAAATACAAGGCTTCTTAAATGGCCACTAAGAAATAGTAAGAATATCGTCTGGATGCTTCTGTCACAGTTCATAGCGAGGGATCCACCAGGGGATTCAACACGGTACCAAGTATGTGCCGGAAGGACAATCCAAGTCATTTTATCAGTATACTCTAGTACTGTAGGTTGCCCCATCGTGGCGAGGGGATGTCACTGCGTGGAATGAGTGAATTACGTCTCGAGAGTATTCTCCTGGTAAGGTCACCCAAAGCGTGAAGACTAATACACTGTACCCAGATAAACACCTATAGGCAAACGAGCTCAGTCAGTCCTCTGCCTCTGGTGCTCAGATCTTTGGACTAACAGAGGTTGCCTTTTGTCCTTCTCTATGAGTTATGTTAATAAAAGGGGTAAATGAGAATTTTGAGCTTTTTCTCTTCTAAAAACTGTATGAGTAGAATGGAATTTGTGGCAGCTCGCATCAAAAAGACAAACCAGCATTCTGTTGACTTGGGATTTTAGAAACAGAAATTTGTGTGGTGAGTTGTGAATCATCTACATCCCAAGCATGTGATTTCAGTTTTTGTCTCAGGGTCATAAGCAAAATACCTAATTTCATGTAAGTGCAACATAGAGATTAATGCCGGCCTCAAATTCGATATTCTTTCTGTGCTACAATCAGTGTGTGAGAGGCAAAATGAGAGCAACGTTTTCTTTTTTTCAAGTTTTTATTTTCAAGGTTTTTATTTTTCCCAATTGCTTTTTGAGCACTGTTTTTGCTAATGTTATTCTCATCAACTATTATTCGAAGTTACGATTTTTAGCAATAGCTTGCGACCATCCTTGAAGTTTACTCATCTGTTCTAGACTACCAAGGATGACTGACCAAGGGTTTATTATTAATATATTCTAATCCATCTTACCAACGAAAAATATTGGATTTTGTTAACACGCATATTTTCATCCAAATTTTTAAATGGCTATGCAGCTCTTTTTTTGGTTTACAAGAAAACTGCACTGCTTTTCTTTGCTTAGCAATCGAACCGATGATAGCAAATAATCACGAGATTGCGCAAAAATTTCTATCCTTAAGTAAACAATATTTTAAGCAAAGCATATTGAGGTGGCATAGCAATAAACGCTACCAATTATTGATCACGGATTTCCTGGAATTTGTAAAAAGGTTAGTCGTAAACCTTTGTGGACGCACTATGTATTTTTTGTGCTTTAATGAATTAAAATATTTTTTCTTACATTGCATTGAAAATTCTCCGTTGTATTCAAACGCAAATTTATTCAGATCATACTTTTATAACTTAAATAAAATATTTAAGGAAATTCAATAAGCAGGTATAAAATCAAAGCTGTTCCATCTGTCTAAACATAGGTGCATCTTAGGAAAAGGCGAATTCATAACTAACTCTAACGCTGACCTCTTAATCATATGCTTTTTAATTTCCCTGCTTTAATTTATGGTCCTTTACGAGGTTTAATTAATTAAAGCACAAAGAATTAACATTTAAATGATGGTCATTTACGTTCCATTAAATATAAAATGAAGAAATGATTAGTTTTTATAGACATAGTTTCACGCGCTATTTCGAAATAGTCCCCATAAAATATTTAAGGCTCCTTTATGTTATATTTTACATTTTTGATCTTTAATGTACCTTCTCCCTTTTGTTTCTCCGCCAGAATGCAAATTAGTTTGAGAGTATTTATAAGAAGATGCTTCGATTGTAAGACAGAGCGTTTTCTGCCTCTCGAGGCCATGTTTCCAGAGTACTAGACCAGATAAGAATTATAGTCTTCGGCCTTACATTATAATTGCCGGCCGATTTAGTCGAGCCAACTTCGCCTTGAATTAATTTATGTAGCCTTCTGCTACTATTTTACTTGAATTTAAATTCTGCATTTGAACTGATTGTTGATTTAAGTTATCTCGCCAGAAATGCTGGCGGAGCTTGTGAGCATCAAGAGTGCCTCCTGTTCGTTAGTTTTAAAATAAAGGATTTACCTTCTCAGGTTTCAGTTGTTATTTCACACTTAGTGCCTAGAGTGCCTAGAATTTATTTACTACTTGAATGACTACAAAACATACCAAATTTTATAAATGTTGTACGTTACTTTGATGAACTCTGTCATTAGAAGCATACACCTATGATCAATATTATGGCTCTTAACAACTTTATTCGAGCATTTTGTGTAAAAATCAACTAAATAGATTGCTCAAAGTGCGTTAAAGAAGACAAGTTGTTTTAGTTCGATGAAACTGGATACATTAGATGCAGGTGAAAGAAAGGTTTCGTATATAATATGGTAGATTGGTATTATCTAAGCATGCAATCAGAATGCATCAGAGTCATACTCCTAAAATTTATGTTAATTTTGGACATTACTAGGGAATGTATGATGCATCTCTAACGAAACTGCGCTCTGAGAGGCCTCCTAAACGAGCAATTGTCAGAAACGGAGTTCACCGCTTAATACCAGAAAATTATGCATATTGCAGTATGGTGATGGAAGCTGGACGAGCCATTCAAGCAAATTAATCTGTAGAAAATGCTGTCGCATATCATGGGAGAACTTCTGAAAATGAAACAAAGAAATATTCCAATGCAGATCAAACAGCTTTTACTTCCATAGTTCTTTATGAAAGCAGGGGCGCTGCTGTTATATATAGAATAATAATGACATAATTTGTATGAATGAATTCGAATGTGTCTTCTCAATACATGTATCATGAACTTTTGTTAGCAGAATAATTTAATAAAATAAGTGTATTTGTAGTTCTTCGGACATAATGTTGATAAAATTCAAGCATTGACGACACGAAATATTAAAATATATGTTTGAAATTTCTAGAATAATAGATCTAATTGCTGATACTACTTAGCATAACAGTTCACCTGTATATCCTTTATGTTCATTATAAATCACACTGCAGATGTTAGCATATAAACATACATAAATAATTCGAAAGAGAAAAATGATAAGAAATGTCCGATGACTTCTCATTATTAAATAGTATTTCCCGCAATCTTAACTATTGGAGCTGAAGACAACAAATCTTTCCATTCTCAAACTATTCTTGGATTCTTTTTGTACAGTAAGTCCGTCAACGGGAACAAATTAATCATTGAATCTCTTCTGAGGTTCTGAGTAAAATCGAGATTTTCCAGAACCAGAAAATGGATTAGCAATGATCTCGAACAGGTGGGTTAAAAGTTTAATTTATATCTTTATTCTATATCCTCAAAATTTACCTTTCAAAGACAATATTGTTCTGTAGCGAAGTTAAGTTAATTAAGTAATTATTGTGTAATCAAAATTGTATCTTTCATATTCCAAATTTATGCTACACAACGTTTATTTTACTTAATTTCTGTGTAATTTTGTTTTATCTTAATTGGAGTTTTCCTACTTAAGTTTCTACATTCTTAGCTTTCGTCATTCGCGAAACTTGTAAACAGCAGTCAATGGAACTTTGTGTATTTTCCATGTAACATTTGAATTTAAAAATACTTAATTTAAGTTCACATATTTACACTCATGTCCATAAATTAAGGATAATTCGGAGTCACGCAGAAATCGAACTCTAAAATAAATATATCACCTGTAAAATCACTACACACATCTTCATGAATCATATGCAAATTTCAGAAAGTAACCAGATGACACCGATGGTACGTCACAATGACGAGAGCGTAAGAGAGTGATATATAAGGAATACAGACAAAAAAGTAAAATTGTTCGCATGCGCTTTATAAGCATTTCAGTGCAATAACCGAATAGTTATGACACAAAGGAGGCACTTGGTTGATTTTTTACCTGGTAGAATTATCGGCCGTCTGAAGTGCGGGCGTACCCAAATGGAAGTGTCAGACGAACTTGGAATTGCCCAGAGTGTCATCTCCAGGCTTTGGCAACGATTCCAAGATGATGGTAATGTGAGTAGACGTTACAGCACAGGTCGCCCCAGAGTTACAACGCCGGTATTTGTTTTGGCAGTTACTGCCAAAAGAAACAGGTGGAGCACAGCCTCAGACCTATCTCGTCAGCTCTCTTCAGCCACTGGTACGAAAATTTAAAGGCCGTGTACAGACGCTTAGGGCAGATTGATCTATATGCTCGTAGACCTGTCAGATGCGTTCCACTTACTGCAACTTACTGTCGCCTGCGGTTAGCCTGGAGCAGAGAGCATACACTGTGGACACCACAACAGTGGGCTTGTGTGATGTTTTCCGACGAGTTCAGGTTTAGCTTGCAATCTGATTCTCACATATCTTTTATCTGGACTTTCATATGGAGAGCTCCAGGTACCCGTTACCACCAAGAAAACATCATTGAACGACACCGTTATGGTGGTGCAGGAGTGCTCGTTTGGGGTGGAATTATTCTGGGTTCCAGAACTGACCTGCATGTTCAAATTGGAACCATGGCAAACCAAATCTGTCGGGACGTCATTCTGGAACAACATGTACGTTTGTTTCGGGGCGCCATGGGCGCACAATTTGTGTTTATGGATGACAACGCCCGTCCTCACCATGCAAACATCGTAAGCGAATGCCTTCAATCTGAGAATATCACCCGTATGAACTGGCCAGCATTCTCACCGGTCTTGAATCCAGTAGAGCACGTGTGGGACATGCTTGGCCGACGAGTTGCAGCCCGTCAACCTCCTCCTACATGTCTACCGGAACTTCGCAGAGCATTGCCTTTTTGAGTGGTGTAATATCCCCCAAGATCAGATCGATAATTTGATACTCAGCATGCCTAGGCGTTGTACGGACTGTATTGCATCGTCTGGGAGACATACAATGTATTAGCAATCATATCAACCATGTAATATTGGTTTTTTGTAAATCGGTTTTTTTTGTAATATGCTCCATGGAGAAAAAATCGCTAATTTTTTTAATAATATCAAACATATAGCATCTTTTTTTGCTCTTTACCTTTTGTTTAATAAATAAGCTTTACAAATAAGTCAAATTTGTTTTGCTTCTAACTCTTCCTTTGCCTGACTTTGCATTATCCTTAATTTATGGACATGAGTGTATGATTTATAATACTAGAAGCAAAAAAATTTGTATCTTCAATTTGAGATTACTTTCGAATCAATAGCTAAATTAGTTTTTGAGATACGGTAATTTATTTAATTAATTTTCCTACTTTCGTGGGGTGGGGGATTAATTTTTCTGAGCACGAATCGTAGCTGCATTCTTTCCCACTGATAGGAGCATTTCCGGAAGGGAAGTTACACGTTTACCACAACAACTTGCTCCAGGTGTTAGTTGGCGTCTTTTTTGGCGATTGTAGAATTAATGGTTAAACTGACCATTAGAAAAGAGTGAAATTTTACAGTGGTGTAAGGCGGGGTTTGACGAACGAGTTTTTCACCGTTTTTGGTCGGGTATGGCGATATCTGGAACTCCTTTTTAACAAAAAGGCGTTGCAGGTGTCGCTCGCTCTTTTTTTGAACGCTATTTTCCCTTGCTGTTTTGAGGGAAGGTCATAGAATTTTGAAGTGGGGCTATTTGCTCCTTCTTACTGAAATAATGCACGGCACATAAAATTTTCGTTTTCTTGCCTCCTCGGAGGTTTTTCATTTGGGATGAATTTGCTAAAATTACGACCTTCTAAGGGCACAGACTGCCCCATCAATTTAGAGCTAATATGATTCTAAGGAAACTCTTATCTGATTGAGTCTGACATTCGGAACCTGGCCTAAAAGAATGTCTACGATTCCTGTCTACTGTTGCTGCTTCCATCCCTTTTGATGTGGATCTGGATGACTGCCATAGAATTTTTACGAATAATTACCATCATGCCTTTTGTACCGGAGCTTGCCCCTAGAGTCCAGTATTCCTGGTTTTGCTGATACTCTGACGATGATTTCGTTTGCTCTTCGCTTCTTCAACAAGGCCTGAGAGTTCAACTCTTCAAGTGTTCCTTCTCAAACATCGTAATATGTGGGACATTTTCAGCTAACTTAACATCGGCGGCTGAGAGTTCAACTGGCCTCCAAAGTATTCTTTTTTCAAACATCGTAACATGTGAGACATCCCAGCTAACTTAAAACATCGGCGGCTTCATTTTTCTAGAAAGGGGACTGGCTTTCCGGAATTCTCAGATAAGAATTTATGTTTCTCTTACTTGATTTGTTCTTAACTTAAGGAAATAGGCTACTGAAAATTTTACCATTTCTTAATTAATTACTTTTACATTATATAATTAACTTTCAGTTAATTCTACTTAAATAACTGAAAATTTTACCTTTCTTAATTAATCACAGTTTTGGAAAGGGGTTTTCCCTTAATTGAGAATATAAATTTTTACTGGCTTAATTTTAGAATGCTTTTTTTTTAAAGAACTGAAATGTTTAGGAATTTAATTTTTTTAGCATACTTTTCTTGCTGAGGTTGAAGTAATTGGAATCTGTAATAGATTTGCTCAAGTTTTTTTAATGTTCTTAACTTACCTAAAAGAGGTGGTCTCAGTTGTAACTTAGTTTAATGAAAATTTAGGATGAAAAAAAAATTTTCATTGAATTATCTGAATAGTAGAATTTATTTTCTTGTGCAATAATAAGTTGAGTATAAAATATAATTTGTTAAGAAATAAAATAGTTTTGTTTAGAATGTATTAATTGTTATGAAATGAAATAGTTATGCTTTTGGTTAAATAGTTGTTAAAAAATTGAAGTTGCTTTTTTTAAATTACTGAATTGTTAAAACAAAATGTTTCGCTGTTAATGTTAAAACCTTTTTTCCGCTCTACGGAGGGTCGACTAAAGTATTATACTATAAAGTATTATACTATGTATAAATACTGATTTACTCTTAAATGATGTGTTTGAAAAATAAATTCTAAGGTTTTTCTTAAAATTTAATATTGATTATTGTGTTTTTGTTATGTTTAAGTTACATATTTTTATTACATGATCTATCCTAAATTTACTAGCGTCAAGGATCGTAGGGTTGTTGGCACAATAATTCAGAGCGCAATGGTTTGTTTAGGTTAGTTAGTTTGGAGGCAAAAATTGTTCACTTTCTTCTGTGGTGTCCTTCCTAAAAGGCACTATTGAACAATATTATTGCTTGCATAAATTCGGCCATTGATCTCTTAGATGTTAATCTGTATCTCTTAGAAATATCTGAACTTTTCATGCATTGGAATCTCGTTAATCAATTATCTTCTACTCCTTTCCAATCGGAAACGTGAAAATGCCTTTTCTTAGTCTCCTTCTTTTCTTTCGATCAAGCACTAAACCTTTCACGTGAGGTACTAAAACATTACTATGTTAAACGAATAGAAACGCTCAAGAACATTTTCATGTACTGAAATCTTGTTAATTAATTAGCCTCTTCTCTTTTCCAGTCGGAAACGTGAAATCGCCCTTTTCTAATCTCCTTCTTTTCTTTTAACCAAGCACTACAACTTTAACGTGAGGTACCAAAACGTTACATGTTAACGAATAGCAGCGCTCAACAACAGTTTCATTCACTGGAATCTCATTAATCAATTAGTCGCTTCTCTTTTCCAATCGAAAGCGTGAAATCGCCCTTTTTTATTCTCCTTCTTTTCTTTCAAGCACTATAATGTGAGGTGCTAAAACTTTATTATGTTAACAAATAGCAACTCTCAGCAACATTTTCATGTACTGAGATCTCGATAATCAATTAGCTTCTACTCGTTTCCAATCGGAAGCGCGAAAACGCCTTTTCTTAATTACCTTCTTTTCTTTCCCCAAGCATTAAAACTTTAAAGTGAGGTACCAAAACTTTACTATATTAACGAATAGGAACGCTCAACAACATTTTCATGTGCTGGAATCTCAATCAGTTCGCTTCTGCTCTTCTCCCATCGAAGCATGAAAACGCCTTTTCTTGCTCTCACTTCTTTTCTTTCGACCAAGCAGTATAACTTTAGCGTGAGCTACTAAAGGTTTGCAATGTTAACGCTCAACATCATTTTAATAAAGTTGGACTGAACTCGAAAGTAACTACAGTCAGAGGCAAATATTTAAATTTTTGTGTATTTATATTAATTTTTGCTTTGAAATTTTTCATTTGCTTACTATTGAAGCCTGCATTATTTTGTCATATTATAATTTCTGAATTATTTCGACGTATTCCTCAAATTTAACAATAAATCTTTAATAATCAGGCTCTTTCTTTTCATGATTGTATTTCAATTACAGTATCATATGGTTACAAATGGAATTTAAACTTTCTAGGTAAAGCGCTGTACAGTTGGCTAGCAAGACCACAGTCACTTATACTTAATTTCTACATCACTTTCTTAAACAAAATACTCTAACCATAACATCGCTTCCATTATGGAAAACATTATTATGGTACCATTTAACTATTCTAAGCATCATTTTTACTTCTTTAATAAGCTTATTAAAATTATATTGATTTAGTAACAATTAAACTTTAGTTTTATGACTTAACTTTTTTTGTTTTCATGTCATACTAGTTCGGCCAATCCAAAACTTTTATAAAACTTTCAGGTACTAGAGTAAAATTAAAACGTAGAGTTTTCTAACTGCATCTCATGCTTGGCTTAAAATTGGCTCCTTGAAATTTTGCCTTGCGCTTTGACTCGCTTTGAGATTTAGCTCTGCGCAATATTAATAACCAACAGACAAATGAATAGCCAGAATTTTAAATTTCTACAACCAGAAAATGGGTAAGTGTCTGTTTGATTAGGTAGTTTTAAATTTAAAGAAGTTGTTCCAGTTGTAATTTTAGTCAGCGGCTCTTTAGTTTTGAGTCGGTGATTTTATGTTGACTACGAGTTTTAATCAAGTAAAATTTTAGTTATCACTAGTGCGTTGTTAAGTTCTTTATTCCTAGACTACTAATAAATTTCCTAATAGTTGTTTAACCTAAGTAGATCACGACGATGAACTAAACTGATGCCAAGAGCTTTAAGTGCTATGCGAGTGTGTTTGAAGTGCTCGGTAATACTGATTTCTATTTTCAATCATCATTATTTATTTCATCATCTCTATTAGGATTAACATCAGCATTAAAATATATTATTTTTCTGATAATAGTTAGGGACCACAATGAGCTTTAATAGTTACATAGCATCCGTGCTTAAGTATTCTTTCAGCAAACAACGAACCAATATCTATACGAATTCGCATCTTTGTTCCAGGATCTTTTCACATTCGTGCAGAGCTATGGTAATATAAACAAGACTCGCAATTAAATTACTCCTTCGCAAACAGCACCATTTTTCAACCATCTACGCACACCCGCGAACACTAATGAAACAAATAATTTTATTTTCCTCACCACCGAACTCGCCTCTAATCTCCTCCCCCCCTTCTCTTACTGAGCAAGCACCATTCACATCTATGTTGAGTAATGAGCGCGCGCCAGGCCTTGGAAACAATTTCGTCTCCAGCAAACACGATTAATCTTTGCAGAATATTCGAGTTTCTCTTTCCCATTGGCTTTTTTGTTTGTACTTGTGTAACACGCTAGGGGTGGATGACGCTTGAATGCATCAACTTTTCTGTGGGATGCGGTTTGATTATCCAGGGAGGATGAGAATTTGTTGACGAGTTTGGGAGAATCTCAGAAATCATTCAGCTTTTTCAGGCTTTCCTTGTTAAATCTACAACCAGAGCAGAGTTCGCTTCTCTAGCTTATTGATGAAATAGGAAAGGCTGTCCATAATTTATGTATGTTATAGAACTTCAAAAGTTTATAAA
Source organism: Stegodyphus mimosarum (assembly GCA_000611955.2). Taxonomy (NCBI): domain Eukaryota; kingdom Metazoa; phylum Arthropoda; class Arachnida; order Araneae; family Eresidae; genus Stegodyphus; species Stegodyphus mimosarum. Next base: position 276,492 of record KK119255.1, on the reverse strand, counting down.
AGGGAAAATACTGGTTTTTATTTCCAGAGAAAATTTACCAGAAGCCATTACATACGTAATAGAAGGTCCTATCAATCAAGGTCCTAAAGAAGAACCCAACGAACATTTGTTTAGATTTTTATATGAGAATGGCACATGGATCTCTTATATGTAGTCTCTTATATATATAAGTTCTCTTAGATCATTAGAATTTTGATTCATATTTTTGTCCGTTGTAAGGGGAAATCAGTACTTTTCCTTGCTTGAATATAATTTGTGCTGTGATAGTTATAGTTTGAAATCTTACAAAACGATACATTAACGAGCAAAATTCTCAGAAGACGAGTTCATTAAACGTTTGAGGATATGATATTTATGGATGAGTAAATTTTCAATTGTATGCTCATTTTGTAGACATTATGCCTAGTTAACATTAAAAAGTAGTCACAAAACTGTTTTGATCATTAGAAGAAGTAAATCAAATAAATCATTAGAATGTACATACACCGCTTATACAGACTTGTTTTGATTTAAAAAATCTACAGAATTTTGGGACCTTACATTACTTAGAGATACCACAGCATTTATCATTTGCATATCTTATAACGTGTTATCATTTTACAAGGCGCATTATTTCTAACTAAACTTTCACGCAGCATCATAAATAACTGGCTCTCAATGTGTTATCACTGTACTCGATACTATGTAAATTAATTTATCTTTGAAAGTATAAATGTTGTTGCTTAATACTGAATAATTTAAAAGCATTAAATGTACTTGCTAACAATTTTAATTTTTTTAAATAAAAAGAATTAAATGCAATTCTTTTTAAACAAAAAGTATTAAATGTAATTTTTTAAATAAAAGTATTAAATACAAATTTTAAAATTATTAAACGTATAAAGTATTAAATGTACTTGCTAACAATTTTAATTGGTATAATTTATAATTAATTTGATTAATATATTTTATAGTTTATATTTATAACATAACTAATTACTTTTACAGACATTTGCACCATTATTATAATTAATAAAAGTTTTTGGCGCCATAAATTTCAGTACTGCAATATGAATTAATGGTTTTACATTTTCATTAGACTGTAGAAACATTAGAATATTTTGTAGTAGGAGAGATGAAAGATGAGCAATGCCCTCGCCGGAACTCGAATCTCCCGAATACGCGCCGAGTGTGCTTGACCGTTACACGACGAAAGCAGGCTAAGAAGGCTGGAGAAATATCTTATAACTTTAGTGTTTACAACAGAGCCCGAAAACGAAAAGCAACATAATTAACAAAGATATTTGTAGTAATTCAAATTATTTTATTCATTTTAGTAACGTAGATATTTTTAGTATTTTAAATTATATTCACCAACAAAATTTGATTTTATTGCCTGTCACATATGTAAATAAGCTTACTATGCAGCAATATGTGTTACAATTTATGCGAATATTTTTATCCTCTTATACAGAAACTATTAAACTTCTGTTTTTTTTCTTTTATGGCCTCCTCCAAAACTGGGCCTTGTTTTGCCATCTTATCATTGGCAGACGATATTATTAAGTTGCTGTGTACTTTTTGTAATTCTTAAAGCAGACATAAGTTTATCCTCTTTTGCGAAAAAAAACATCACAAGACATGATCTTTCACGGTAAGAAACTGAATTTTCTAATTCTATATTTTATTCACAAATTTAATTATTGAATCGGTAAATAATATCATATCATTACTTTGCCTTTAGGATTGCAATTTAATTAAGGTTTATACTCAATAAAGTACTTTTAAAGTTTACCAATTTCATCCAGAAAAGTATGAATATACATATACAGAAACGTATGCATTTATATTTTATACAACACATGATAAAGAGTAACTTTAGAAATTTAGCATACAAAAAGGAGGAATATATGTTTTGTCTGAATAACTTTAAACGAAACAACAGTGAATGACTAACAGTTTCTTCCAGTGCACAAAACGGCTTTTGGAAAGTTGCCCTTATGTGATAAAAAGCAAACGAAATATGGAGTAATCAACATAAAGATAAAAATTCAATAGCAGAATTAGAATTTAAATATTTAAAAACAAACATTTAAAATACTGTGAGGTGTGTCTCACGGTATCTTGGATTCTCAATAGCGTTTGAATAGAAAACTTTTATGTTACAGAAAGGCAAAGAAAGATATGATCACAACCCATGAAGCTGGAATCGCAGACACTCAGGACTACCTAAAATTCCAGTCCTCTGCAAATGGATCGCCAAACCTTTTGTTCCAGACTTTGTTTCAATACGATTTGGGGATAATAAATAAAGGTATGAACGGAGTGATCTGTCAGCAATGCAGCTTTCGAAAATGAAGAAATCAAACTGTGTAAGGTATTTCTCCCGTGTTCTTGGCATGTCTTCGTGGTGTAGTGGTCAGCACGCTCAACGCGTATTCGAGAGGTCCGTGATTCGAATCCCGGGGAGAGCATTGCTCATCTATCTCTTCACCAGCTTTCAAAATAGCCTAATGTCTCTACAGTGGCCCCGAACTAAAAAAGGTGGTGGATGATGATTCTTCACCATCAAGATTTGGCGATTGGGTCAATCTTCGCCAATCGCCCTTTAAAAGGGTGAGTATACAAGGTATTTTTCACGCTTTCTTGGCATACCTTGGGGGTATAGTGGTCAGCAAGCTCGACGCATATTCAAGCAGTCCGTGGTTCGAATCCCGGTGAGGGCATTACTCATTTTTCAAGTCTCTTGCTTCAAAATAAATTCTAATGCTTCTGCAACTGTTCCTTATGAATCCAAGAGATGTAATTCAGATTACTAATTATTAGTCAGTTTTTTCCTCATAAAATACCTCTGTGCATCTTGCCATTTAATACATCTTGATCTAATATTTTGCTCAATCGTATTATATTGAAAAAAATTATAAAAAAGGGTTTAATATTTATTTAACTATCTTTATTACTTATATATGCTATTGTGTTCATAAATAATAATGGTGATAATAATAATAATAATAATAATAATAATAATAATAATAATAATAAAGCGTTTTGTGTGAAACAAGAAATGTTTTGTCGAGAAACAAAAATGTACATAGTATATTTGCATTTTTACAGCCTGTAAAGATCATTCAGCAAAATGGCGTTTAAATATAAGGCGTGCAAATCTGCATGTGTTCAAACACGTATGGTATGCGCATGCGCATATTAGCTGTTACGCGTCCTCAAAAATTTGTGTGTCCTCAAAAATTTATTAGCTACACGAATATTCTATCGAATTTTAAGACTAAGAGAGTGAGGAATCAGAAGGTACAGAATATTTTCCTCTGGTTTCCAGTTTTGTATATTCCACCACGTGTATGCATACTTTGGCTACGTATATACATACTTAATTTGTTATTCTGTATGTCCTTACGTAAAGGTATCTTTCTTTTGAGTACTTTTAACAGCTTTGTTTTTCAAGAGCTTTCTGTATTTCCAGATATTAAACCTCCTTAAAACTTAGTCGCGTATTTTATTATTTAAAAACTTAAGAATGATTTAGGAAAATTCCAAAACGAGCATTGCCAATGACTGAATTTCAAAAATACTTCCCAAATATAAATATATGTGTACAATAATAAATAATAATTTATTCACTGCATAAATGAAACTGGAAACAGAAAATCAAAATTACAGAATTTCGAAACAACGACCTGTCAGTTCTAATACAAGGAAATCTGACAAACTGCTACCTGAGGAGAAAACTTACACCGCTATTTTAAAGGGAATTGAAATATCTCATTACTAAAATATCAGAACTAGAGGATTGGTTTAACTTCCTTGAAGTCGATATTTAAAGTCAACATCACTGAGGACTGATAATGATAAAATATGATGGATAAAGCGTTGGGGATGAAGAAGTTTCTGAATTTCGAATCTGCTGTATTGCTTTCTGATTGCCTAGATGTAAATTTATGCCGCTCTTTTTTGCAAAATTACATTAGTTTAGATCACTTTTATGTCAAAAATAAAATACACTGTTTTTAGTGTTATACAATATTTCCTGCCAAATATTCGAAACTTTTAGCGTAATTATGAAAACAAAACATCTTACATTATTAAATTTCAGATTTCTGAGCAAAAACATGTAATTATTATTGCAAGTAATCTTGGTTACAACTTAAAATGAATCATGTTTGAAAAATATGGTATGTTGCTAAATTTAATAGTATTACGCCATTTAATAAAAATGATAAATTAATAAATTTTGCTCACTCTATATAATACCAAAAGCCTAAAGACTTATTTTAAGTAAAAAAAAATGAACTTAATTTATGCCAGAATTTAATTTAGAGAACCAATGTGATTTTTCAGTTTCATTGAGTTAAGATCAGGAAAGAAGTTAATTTCTTTTCCTCGAAAAATAACTCACGGCGTGTATTTCTATGAATGCGAATTATTTAAAACTAAATGATATTGGAGAAATAAAATCTTTATTAGAATATTTAAGTTAGAAGTATTTATGACAGTATTTTTACGAAAGAAATTTATGGAATACATTATTTAAATTAAATTTTTATTGGAAAAAGAATTAGGATAATTTACATCACTAAATTCGTTCTTTAAAAGTAATTTATGAAGAAAAACACTCAAAAGATGTAGGCGGAAAGCCTACTGTGAAGTTTTCTATGGTGAACTAGCTTCTGCCCATGTTGTATGTAGGGTTGAACACAAAACAACTTGCAGCGAACTTGCTCAGCTACAGACGATCAAATGTAGTGCAGTTAATCTAATATCAGCACTCAAATCCTCTTGCCCACTTTATAGGTGGTGAGCCGCAATACTATTTACACTTATACAACGGAGGTATACATTTACATAACATATGATAATTAAATAGCTGTGTACAAACATATAAATTTTCTGTACACATATATTTATTTGCGTATACAACGCTACATGATGCTACAAAATTTCTAAACAAATATAGTAAACATTTATAATAGGAAGGAAGAGTTCTTTCATTTAGGAATATGAAAGCTATTAAATATCTTTAAACATATACACGAGGAGACAGAAATTTGTTTATTAGGAAAATCCTTTAATATCTGTAAATGTAAGAATTTAAACATATACCAATTTACACAGTCCAGTCACATTAATGTGACCACCACGTACTTTCCATGTCAGAGTTAAATAACCAATCACAGAAGGCAGGTGGCAGCACAGTGCAGTTGAGCGTATATAAAGGGTGTGTGAGGGCTTCGGAAAACATTTCAATCGTTGGCGTAATGCAGAAACGAAGCGATTTATCCGACTTCCAAAAGGGCATGATCATTGGCTTTCGGGCCAAGGGTGGAAGCATTTCCGAAACGGCTGAGTTTGTGAACTGTTCGCGTGCCGCCGTGGTAAAAGTGTACCGTGCATGGCAAAATGGGACTGTCCAAAATCAGCGACGTGGCAAATGTGGTGCACCACGGGCCATAGATGACAGAGGCGAACGACGGTTGCGGAGATGCGTTCGGGCAGATAGACGGGCTACCGTTGAGCAACTGACCACCAAAATGAACCAAGGGGCTACCAAAAGTGTCTCCCAAAGTACTATTCAGCGAACATTGCTGCGTCTGGGCCTCCGAAGCAGACGCCTGGTTCGTGCACCTATGCTGACTGCTGTTCATCGACGGCGAAGGCTAGAATTTGCACGCCAGTACAGCAGCTGGACGTCCACTGAGTGGCGACAGGTTGCGTTTTCGGATGAATCGCGTTTTATGCTCCATCGGACAGATGGACGTTGGCGTATAAGGCGTGAAACCTCTGAAAGGAACCACCCTGCAACCATTGCCGGAACGGTCCAAGCTGGAGGCGGGAGCATTATGGTCTGGGGAATGTTTTCCTGGCATTCTCTAGGTTCACTGATCATTGTGGAAGGCACAATGGATCAATACAAGTACGCATCTGTCCTTGCGGACCATGTTCACCCCTACATGCGCATTGTTTTTCCTCAGGATGATGGCATCTTCCAGCAGGACAATGCGAGGTGCCATACAGCTGCCAGTGTACGTGCGTGGTTCGAAGAGCACCAGGATGAGTTTACCGTCCTCCCCTGGCCAGCAAACTCACCTGACTTAAACCCAATCGAGCATCTGTGGGACCATCTCGATCGAGTTGTTCGCGCCATGGATCCTCAACCGCGTAATCTAGCGCAGCTGGCCACGGCATTAGAGTCGGCATGGCTCAACATCCCAGAGAACACCTTCAGGGACCTATGTGACTCTCTTCCTGCACGTCTCTCAGCAGTCCGCTCTGCGAAAGGTGGTTATTCTGGCTTTTGACAGATGGTCACATTAATGTGACTGGACTGTGTATAAACCTGCAGAATATCAAAAAGTTCAAAAACAGGAATTGGGTAAAATTTCGAAAATAACTCAAAAATAAATGAAGAAAAGGAAAGAAAATATGTAAGGATACAGATTTTAACGACGCATCAGAGATATGGTTAAGATATTTATATTCTTTTTCAGAGTTCGCAGTTTACCAATCTGTCTCGAACTCACTCCAGTAACACAGCTTTTTTTTCTTTGTTGTTAAACATCGCTTTCTCCGCACTTACGCCACAGCAAAACCTTTTTAAAAGCAGAATATTTTTAGAGTTTTTGATATAGTGTTAAGTATCGCCATATATGTTTTTTTCAGTCTTTTCTCCTTTCTTAGTAAGCTTACTTATACAATTCTTTTTTATTTTTATATTATTAACTTTTTGTCTTTTGGTTTTATTAAACGACACATTCTTCAAACTTACACCACACAAAATTCAGCAGTATTTCAGCAACCACAAACTATTTAAGAACAACATATTCTTAGAATTCTCGTTAACGTGTTGCGATATTTTTAATACCCGCTATATTATTTCGTTATTAGAAAAGATAACATTTAGTGGAAATATCCTTTTATTTGAAAGTGATACGGACACCAAAGGGAGGACTTATGTCGCACGTCTGGTGCTAAAAATTATAAAATGAAAACCAAATAACAACTACAAACCATAATATCCCTGCATAATAACTCTGCGAAAAATGTAGCATTATGCGATAACAATAAGGGAAATCCAATGAATACTGAAGATTCAAACTGTTGAATATTAAAATGAGAGGAAGGAAATTTTATAAAAATGAAAAGTATGATAATGAAGAAACGTTTACAATACTGAAAATCTAACATTTAGAATACTAACAGTCAGAAAGAAAAACGTCTGAAATTTCAGCTTAGAGCAATTATACTGGAAGCGATTTCTGGCAAATTCATAGAAACTTCTCCCTCCTAAAAACAACGAATTTACCGCACTTAAAACAAGACCCTATATTGTTAAAAAATTAGCAAGCACGTTAAATACTATAATGTGAAAAATTAAAATATAATATTCCTGAAAAAGAAAAATTTTGCAAAAAATTATTTTTCCTACTATTTCAAAGACATTTTAAATCTTAAATATGCCTATTAAAAGGTATATTTTAGGAACTATGTTTTTGCGAGGTAGCTATGTTCTAGGAAATAAAACAAGTAACTGGATTTTTTAGAATAGAACTATAATCTAGGAAATAAAATAAGATAAATATGTATCTATTACATATAGTGATATGATAGTTTTTTAGACCATGCAAAACCAGTAGAAGTAACAATGTTGCTTTCGATCAAATCGTGTCAAACATTTTAAATACACGTTCACTCGGCATTGTTTATTAAATGAAATTTTGCTTCACAAACATTAGAAGGTATGTGTACATGTGTATAGCGATTTTTGCTTTCTAAAGAGAATAATGCGCTACAAATTCAAAATTTGTTTAACAAATGTAAAGTAGGTTTGTTGTGTAGAAGAATTCGGAATTCAAGAGAGGTCCAAGTAAACGTATGAGATTCTTCCTACATAAAATATTTCCAAGTGATTCAACTTTTTTTAAACATTCTTCTTAAAATGCATGTTAGAAGAAATGAAATAAATGTTCTGAATCTGGATGGAATAAAAATTAACGGTATCAGAAAGAATACACGAGTAACATTTCCTTGGGTTTCCAAAGGGAAGATCAAAAGCCAGACTACAATTGACTTGAAGAAGAATGGTAGAATATACGCGAGGCTTAACTTTATGGGTTGAGGCAACCAGGGAGGAGACGCTATATTACAAAGGAAGCAGAACAAGACTGATGGATTATTTCCTCAAGCCAATTTGTATAAGGAAAAAAATTAATAATCTAAAAAATTCAAAAGCCATTACCAGGAATGAAAAGCAGGCCATATTATTAATTATATTTAATTTTTCACATTTTTCTAATAAAAGATGCATTCATTTAAATAGAACTGCAATTAATTCCATCTTTTTTACGCTTGAAACAATTCTGACATTGTGTTCTTAGTGCATCTGAAATGTTATTATCCTTTACAACGAACTATGCAACTAATTCGTTAGGATTCTGCTTTGAGTAAGTTTTCTCTGTATTACCTTTAATACAGATTATTTACTTTTTCTCAAAGACTTTTTAATGAAATAGCTGAGTAGTTTAAACTGCTCAGCTCCTTCATCAGATATATTCCGTGGAAATTTAGAAAAGCAAACTGTGTATTTGCTTCATGGACAAATTCCAAAGTTCTTCGCGAAACTTACTATAAGTGATGTTTGCATCATAAATATGAATTTTAAGATCTTTTCTTGTATGGCAACACATTTTTTAGAATAAAATTCAAATGCAGATTATAAATAGGTGCAATTTATCTCAAAATAAATCGTCTACAAAAATAATTGTATTTCTTCTAATTTTTATTTTACACCAAAGTTTTGTTTCGAAAACAAAATTTAGTAAATGAAATTATTATAATATAAAATCAAACTTTGTACTCTCATTTGCTGCTTAAATTATTGCATTTTATTACTTTGAAATTTAAAGCTCACAGTTTGTCTAAGATACAACAAATAGAAACGAAACTAAATTCAAAATGTGCTTCTTTAAGCAAATTATGTCTGAAAAGACGTACGAAAAGTTTCAAATGAATATTTTGAACCCAGTCAATTCAGAGTTTCTAAAAAACGTATATTTTCTTCTAAATAACTGAATATTTACAAATTGCGAATAGTTTTCTTCAGTAACTTGGTTAAAAGAAATAAAAACCCTTTAATAACTAAGACTATGTGAGCAAAAGGAATGTAAATTTATTTCAATAAGAAGAATTCCAAAATAAATACCAGTTATTTAGGTTAGAAGGCTGAACAAGGCTTAAAAAGGAATAATAATGTATTTAAAATAAATTCAGCAATTTAAATAACTAAAACGTCGAGTGATAATTTTAAGGTTTTACATCTAGTGACACGAGAAGACTGAATCCATATTTTTCAATTCAAAGGATCTTTTCAAATTCAGAAGGCATAACTTGCAGTCTTGACCCCTTTTTTTCCGAATATGAAATTAACTGATGTTTTCTGAATAACATATAAGGATTTTCGGAACTCTTAATCTTAGCTTATATTCATTTTATAATGCAAATCAGGTGATTCGTCGTCTCTTTCGAAATTTAGTTTATCTTGATATTAACTCCCAGATTACTTTTATCTTTGTTCGTACATTATTATATGATAATTAACAGTTTTAAAAGCCTCTAATCGCTTTAAAACAAAATTAAATTAGCAGATGATACACATTGATTTTAAAAATCATGACAGTGCATTCGTTTAGTTAATTAAAACGAATTTCCGCAACTTTAGATTTCTATCGCAAAACATCGATTTTTCAATTTAACTTATTTTCAGTAATTGATTAATTTGATTTTACTATTCTCAGATTTACTCTTTCACCAAGAGGATTTGTATATGAACAAATATATCATTCCGTTGTTAATTTCCTTTATTCCTTTCTTTGTTTAGTGTAGATAAAAGATGTTCTTTGTTCACTATAGGCTCAAAATGCAAACAACCTACATATTCATTTGAAATTCATTTGTTCATATTGTATAACCTGCTTTATTACGTTCAACAGATTTCACGCTTGCCTAATCTTCAAAGATTTTAAAACAATTATTATGTTGCTGCATGTAAAAATAGCTTTTGTGCACTTTGTCGTGCTCAGCTAAGCAAACTAGCTAACAAAATATAGCGATTTAGAAGTGTCTTGTGTATGTAACTTAAGTTTACGTAATTATTTAATAGTCTTAATTCTGCCTTTTTACTTTTACAAAATTTAAGCTCAGTGCTACCAATTACATGCAAGATCAGAAGCAATAACTAAACATTTATCGGTAGCTTAAAAATTCTTAATTTATTTAAACACAATAACAGATAAAATATCTTTGCGACACGCAGGAGGATCGGGAAATGTTTACGATTCCAGAACCCACTGACAGTTGTGCACAAATTTAGCAAAACCTCCCTATTTTTGAAGGTATAAGTTGCAACTTAAGTTCTCAACGAAAAGAAGTTTGTTTACTTAAGTTGAGATTAAGCTTCAAACATTTAAGTCGCAAGCACCTAACAGCCACGTACGTAAATCGACGTAGGCAACAGCTGCGAATTAAGGTAGTTGCGATATTTCTTAAATGTTTCTCGTGTTCTCTTTTTCACTCTCTTAAATTGCATGATTCTAGAGCGAACGATTCATTTCAGAGGGAAAATGAAAATAAAATGGCGAAGCAATATACAGTCTCAATAATTAGTCAAAGCTGAAGAGAAATTTTCTCAAATTTCAAGTTAGATGTCGTGAAATGACTTTAACGGAACTTGCAATGGAATATTCAATAAATATATGTACTCCATGCCTATTAGATCATTCCCTATATTTTCCCCTTTTTTCTGTTCCCTCTCAGGCAAACAGAAAAACTGAACATTTTCCAGAAAAGAACATTAAAATAGTTCCTCAAATGTTTGAGTTTCTTGCCACATCGTTAGCAGTTACAAATGATGGTCAGATACTATAGATCTACTTTATCTATAAAAGCTATTAGTATTGTACACTGTAGGGCAGTTTCTTTTGTTCTGCTGATTTTTATACTTTTTTCAAATGTTTTTGTTTTTATCATTTTATTCTCAAGCTGTTTTTTGTCTTTTTATCGAAAGCTGGAAGGTAAAAAGTTGTGTTTCTGAAAACTTTTGGAAAATCATTATGTTTAAAAAAAATTCTAAAAAACGATTTCTGAAGCTCGTTGTCTAGAAACATTTAACTTAAAATACTGAATATGCTTGCTTTATATGATAAGATATAACAATACTTAAATTTTCTAGTTAAAATTCCCACAGACGCAGTAAATTGAGCTAATTTCTTTGTAAATTTTGCTATCATTCACTTATTATTTTAAAACTCGGCTATGAAAATCTTAAATGGGAAATGATGGAAAATTCCGAGTCATTTAATAGCCGAAAGTGTTAATAATCTGATTATATCTAAACATGCTTTTTGCATATGAAAATTAATCCAATCTTCCTAGAAGCTCTGCTAAGATTTTAAATTTATTTAATTTCTTTTATCAAGGAACAAAGAATCCATCAAACGTTTACTACTATTAATAATATTATAATTGTGGATTACTGCCATTAGTGTCCTCAGGCATTCTAGGATCTTCTTAGTTTAATAATTCTAATCCAATCCATGTCTTTGTTGTCAGTCTAATCCAATCTGATCCAGTCAATCCAGTTTTAATTTCTTAATATTCCTAACCCAGTTTGTCCGTTTTATAGGCAAAGATTGGGGAACTTTTCTAATTATAATCAAGAAACAAATTCCTGAGTAATAAAATAAAGAGATCGGTTTTTCTAATGCAAATTAAATCTCTGTGCAAGCAAGTTTGAGTAAAATCATGCAGTTCTTTGACTTCACTTTCACGACACATTCTCAAAACTTTAGGAAATATATTCCAGAAGTGTTCAAATTTAGAGCAGTACGTTTATCGGAAATCAAATCTCTTTTCATTATTACAAAAGAGAAAAATGGGTATTGAAATTATGGGATGTAAATCATGTACCACATTAATTAATTTACGATTTTACCTAAATCCTCAGGAAGAAAATACGTATTTCTTTAGAAATTGCTAATTTTTAAGTCCATCCATAGCCAACACTTTATTCCAGTGATTTCTACTTAGGATTGATACAATATTAAGCACGTGATTTTAATGAAATGGCTGAAAAACATCTCTGACATTAATTCTTAGAGAATTTAAAGAGTAACTTGTCAGCGTGTTTTGCCATGCATGGTCCAGACTGAAAGAACGCTCAAATGTCCGGTAAGAGAACAGGAATCTCAAGTTCGAAAAAGAGCAATAAACATTAATCGATAATTAATATTAGCTAGACATTTAATCTTAACTTTTCTTTCTGCCAAAATTAGCCACTTCAATTGGAGAACCTTTCCAGTTGGTGAAGCCTAGAAGTTTTTCATTTTGCAAAATTTATCTTCTTTAGTTAATGACATTAATTTCAAACCGCCTCTTTCAGAATTCCATTTTTGGTTTTAATTTCGAATTCTCTCGACAGATGGGGCTGCATTCGTGTTCGAGTTTTTTGCTCATTGCCTTGGATATGAAAACAGTTGTCGCTCCTTCCATTTAGAAAAAATATTTTTGTCCCGAAGAAGACAGACTTGTGTCTGATGCCTTCTAAATTAATAGAATTTTATTCAAAATCTAAGTCACGCTAAAGTTATTTTTTGGCTTAATCTAACCTTGCTAATCTGGAGTCGTAAAAAGATATCACCTTAAAATTTAACCTGAATTCATTTCTTTCAAAAAAAACCTCCTTTGCCTAACATTTTTCAACAAATACTAGAGCATAGTTATAAAATTCATTCCTCGTGAAAGGCGTTTCTCTTAAAATGGATACCCATTGTGTGCTTTGCCATGATCAATTAATCAGGCATCATGAAGAAGACAGAAGTCTGTTTAACTTTACTCTTTAGAATTAGGTAGTTTTATTATTATTATTATTGTTGTTACGAAATTTTAAATATGAATTTTTCCAAATTTTAAGAATAGCTGCACAAGGCTTTCGTGGTTCCATCCTTGTAAATTCTTGGACGTATTCCCTTCAGAAAGTCCTTTGCAAAGGCATCACTTCCCTAGTCAGGTAGCCTTCTATGCTTTACCTTAACTAATTAGCCAATCAGCCAACTGCCTAACTTTAAAAGGTGAGTTATCATACCTCTATATCGTCAATTAATAATGTAACTCCAACTGAGCTGGAGTGACTACAACTAAACAAATTTTACCATTGCGTTGTGTAATTTAAAATTTAGTGAACAACCCAATGAACCTTGATGCTAGTGAATCAATGTGTCCTAACATATCAAAGAAAGAAACACATAAATCAGTATTAACTTTCAAGAAAACCTTAGAGTTTATTTTTTAAACATATCAAATTATGTAAAAGTCAATTTTAGTACTAAAACCATTCACCCCCGGGGCCTGAAATTAACCTGAGATAATTTTACAAATCTTAACAGTGAAACAGAAACGTGTGTTTTCAACAAATTCTGCAATTTCAAAATAAACAACATAAAACTTCTGTAACTATTAATTAAGCATAACTATTTAATTGAATTAAAATTTATAAAAATTCATAACAACTATTTCCTTTAACAATTATTTAACTTTTTTTTACCTCATAATTGCACAGAAAATTAAAGGAAATCTGCTATTCCTAACAACTTAAAATTTCCTTCTTTTATTTTTATTTCACACGGAATTAAAGAATACCACCAATCAAGAAAAAGTTAAAATTAGATATCTTATTATAGCTCATCAAAAGTTTTCTAATATTTTTGTATTCAATTAACAGAGTACTGTAGACACTCTTCCATAAGAGATTTAGGATATTAACAAGGAGCGAAAATTCTATTTCAACTTTCCAATTTTTCTTAAACTCAGCAAGTACAGTTTTTACAAAAACCTTAACTCAGCATTTTTAGCAGTTCACCAAATAGAACAAAATTTCTAATTTCTTAACAATTTTTTTAAAAAAATCTTTAAACAAACTCAAAAAAGATTCATAACAAACAACATTTTTTTTCTATTAGTTAAAATAAACCCAGTTAAGAAAGGAAACAACAAAAGGGAACTTAGGTGAACCGGATACACAGCCAAACTTCCAGAAACTCCATCGACGGCTCCAGGCGTAGACGGGAATGGGCCACCAGGTGGAAACTTTCAGGAACTTGGGCCTACGTCGAAAACGCTAGCCGGCATGGTCGCTGCAGCCTTCAGAAGTCTTCCGGAAATCATCACCATCTCAAACTAGTCGCAGGAGCAAATTAAGATGAAAACCAGACCATGGCAGTCGTCCCCAGTTGTACCGCGAAGGAATTGGATCAAAAGCAGATTGATTTACATTCTTTAGGATTAAATTGAAGGGCAAACAGTCCTTTTAGGTAGGATGCATTACAAGAAGAACATTTCTGAATAAGGCCGAAGCCAATAATACTTCTTGTTAAGTACTCATTTTAAACAAGAACAGTGGGAGCGAATGCCCCGCTTCCTAAATGAATAACATCCTTAAAACTTCACAAAAACCCGTGCCCAAAAGCACGGAAGGAACAGCGTCAAGTCAGCCAAAAAAAGAGAAGGAACGGCACCTGCACCGGCTTTTTGTCAAGGCAGGAAACCATATCTCGCCAATCCCCGCTACACAAGGTGAAAAGATCCAGTACTCCACACCCCGAACACACCTCTGCAAAAATCTTCCCCAATTCCGAGGTGTTGAACTAAACACAAATTCAAATATCGCCAAGCATGCCAAAGGAAATGTGAAGAATCCGATGCAGGTGCGAGAAAAAAAACTTACAAACCCAAACGACCCCACCGGAAATTCTCATTGTCTTCCCCCTAACACGTAAGCAAAGCCTTAGAATTCAGCTAAAAGCGCGACTTTTTCAATCCTTCCCCCCCCAAGACCTTTTCACAAGCAAAGTGTAAAAATTTAGTTAAATAATTGACTGTAACTTAAAAACTGTTCAAGCTAGAAACTTGAAAGTGATCTTAAATTAAAAGGCTAATTTTTCTGCATCCAGTGATATAAATTAATAAAGACTCAACTTAAGTTAAGTAATATTAAGTCAAGTTTATTACGTAGAAAAGCACCCAATTCCATTGTGTGTTTCAACGCGTTTAAGAGTAGCGAGTGGAAGATATGTACAAATCTTAAGTACCAAAAACCTCTAATTAAAATTAAACTAAAGAAAATATAAATACAGCATATTAAATAAAATAACGTTGTGCAGCATAAATTTAAAATAATAATAAAAATTAATTCTTAAGTCAAACTTAAGTAATTAAGTGAATTTGCTACACAACAATAAAAAGAATGAAGTATAATTTTCTAGATATTCTATTCAATTTATTACCAAGACTCTCTTTAAGAGTGTTTCATGCCATAATGATGATGTTAAGTTAGTCTAAATAATCCCCCAGACGGTTTAATTTCGTTATTACAGCAGTCAAATTAATGAACATAAAATTCTAAAATTAAATATTTTAGCCATCAAATCAACGGAAGAGAAGCGAGCTCTAATTAAGCTATGACTTCCCATTTGTAGTTTGCAGGTAAAATCGAATTTGTTTATTAATGTTAAGGTTCAATGTTAATTATAAACACCACTCAGTATTCATTACCGTTTCCTTCTATACATTAAACAATGATAAATGCTTATGTACACACCGGTACTTGTGCTTTTATTTGAAAACATCGCATTGGTCGTAGCGTACCTTCCGGTAATACAGTGTTTCACATTCACAAATGAATGACTTAATAACCCTAACATTTTTAAAAGTAGTATATCTTTAGAATTCCCACCAGAGTGCTAAGTGCTGCCCTAAATTTATTTTTATATTTATAAAATTTTTAACTAGTAGATCTTTAAAATTCGAAAGAGCTAAGCGCTGCCCTAATTTTTTTTATATTCGCTGTATTATTAATATTAGCTATATTGATTTAGAATTTAAACAAAAAAATCAGCGGCGTTATATTTGCAAATTTTCACAGGTCCAGTTTCGATGGTTTTATCAAACCATCATCCTCAGCTGCCAAAGCGCAAATGAATGATAAATATAACGCTGGTTTTGGTTGCTTGAATTCTAAAATAATACTTTTTCGGCGTGTTATTTTATCTTACTTAGCTAATAATATTATTTCTTTAAAAATAACATATAGAATAACATTTGGTGGCAGCATCCTTTTATTTGATCCCAAAATTATCATCCTAAAATTGAGGATTGATTCTATTTAGTCATAACGACAGCAGGTTTTCATAATCAGCGTATTTTTGTTATATTTAGCATAATTCCAAAAATTCACTTAATGCTAATAATTAACATATTTATTCTCAGTGACATCTACTTTGAAACGTTTTGGATTATCTCATAAGGTATTTTTTTACAAAAGACTATTCAGAATTTCAAGTAAACGATCACTTCCGAATCATCCATTTTAGACCAAATCTGTTCCAATGCTCTGACCAATGTTATTCCATTGATATAAAATTAAACTAGATTTGGCGGCACAAACAGTCCCCAGAGAGACATGGCCGGCAGTGCCCTGATATCAGCTTTCTAGACCGTGGACCCGGAGGTGCTTGTGCATCTTTTGCCTGAACAAGTGGTAGGCCGGTCGCAGGACCCCCGTTGTTTGGTCCCCAAGTCCCCTCTTGGTTCTCGTTTTACCGATCTCTCAAGGGTTGAAAGGCTTAGTCAACCTTGCCCAGCCCGAGGATCGAGCCCTGGACCTGTAGTGCTGCTGCACGACGCCCTAGCCACCTAACCACCGGGCCTCCCATTGCTACAAAAGTCTTAAATACTAAACCTGAAATTATTCAATTATATTATAAAACATTTTAAAATAAGTACACATATAGATCACAGCGATATTACATTTAAAAAACATTTGCTTCTTTCTGGTAATCGGCTTATTTACAGCATGCACTCAGGGCCGTTCTAAAACTAATAAATCTCATTATTCCAAGAAAAACACTTTTAAACGGCTTCATATCCGTGCCAAACTGTGATCTTATATTTTTTAAGTATTGTATAATTATTTTAACTTCCGAGCAGTTTTTTCCTTTGGTATAGTGCAAAATATATTTAAGCAATTTAAAAAAAAATTTAGGTCAAACAGTAAAAAGTATAGGTTTGTAGTTTGACAAGACGTATAGAATTTTTTCCTTCTATGCTCCCGCACTCAACTACCATTACGGATAAAATACGACTTCCCCCCCTTGCATAAACTGTAATTGAACTCAAAGAAAATTCTGAATCGAAAACGAATTTAACGCTATTATGAATGGGTTAGATTCTTAAGGTGTTTGCAAATTTGTAGTGAATTATACTAATAACAAAACAAAATTAGGAAATGGAGATCAAGAAATACGAAAGAACATCTATAGAACAGGACATCCACAGACACATCTATAAAGAAACGCCAAAGCTTATATTTTACTTTATTTATTTTATAATAACATATGCTAATAATATAAGATTTGAAACCATTCCATTTCCAAAAAAAATAAGTTCGTCGACCAGTTCTTTTGAAAAAAGTTCCGATTTAGCAGCTGGCATCAGTCCATGACAAAAGTATAAAAGATGGTGTTGGCAGACATTCAGGCAGTATTCTGATTTTAAAAAGCAATAGTTTAGTCTTTACACCACCCCCTTCATTAAAGCTACGCTGAAAGATTTGTTCAAAATTTTACAACTTTGTTATTCTCCATTTTTGACTCACACTCAGAGCATTGGTAAATAACACGTACCAACATGATGCTGAAAATACTCCCATCCTTAGAATGCGTTTCATAGTGTTTAGTTAAAATTTTGAATATTAAAATCTTTCATGATTATACTGATCTGCGTAGTCAGAGAAAAACGAATGGTTGATACGTGATTACATGCACACAGTAAGACTCTTAAAAAGTATTTTCTTTGTGCTTAACAGTTAATAATTAAGAAATGTGCAAACTCATTTATATTGCATTGGTTTTTCTCCTCTGTTGTAATTAGATTGTTTCTTGTACCAATAAATTACCATCTTTTTCTGATTAATTTATTCAATAATAAAGACTCAAAACGGTAAAATACAATTAATGCACACAAAATTAGTACAAATTGATGTTGGTTATAGTTTAGTGGGAGGATTGTTCCTGCTTATTAAGGCATCATAGTAATAACGTTATCACTTCTCACGGGAAGTAGTACCATTAAGCAAGTATTAATTGGGGTATGGGGATGAACTTCATAATTCTTTCCAAGCACTAAATAAATTATTTATGCGACTATGGAAAAGTGCACTAGTAACTATATGTTAACGAAGAAGAACATCTTCATTTGACTTTGAAGAGACTTTGCAATACCCTTTATTTATGATATATATGAAAGAAATCACAAAACACTCCATTTGCTTCTTGGTCCTTTGTTCACAATTTGAACCCCTCGCCCACTAGACTCGCAACATCTTTGAAAAGGCTTTTGTGGTGGAGGACGATTGCAAAAAATCTAAAAATCTATCTTAGAAAAAAGTTACAACTGCATTATTAGAAAATTTTAAATTATAATTTTGCCCACAATGGAAAGCATGGAGGGATTTTTAACTTTTCTTTTATATAAAAGCATGCTGACTAACTAACACAGAAGCATATAAATTTAATTTAAAAATTATTTTCAATGAGTATGCTCTGTCAAGCAGAAAGAAACAGAAAAGTTCCTTACATTACTTCTTTCTAGTATTAAAATTCAATCTCTTTATACTGCGAAAACCACTTCAAAAAACGCATTCCCATTAAAGAAACGCTGTCCAAAAATGCACGGATATCTGTCTGTGTCAATAAATTACCACCTTTTTCTGATTAATTTATTTAATAATAAAGACTCAAAACGGTAAAAATTACAATATCTCTGGGGTAAGACTCGCACGTCAAAAGGCAAAATTCTGTGAAAGACATATTCTTTTCAAATAGTGTCTTTAGTTTGAGA
Source organism: Stegodyphus mimosarum (assembly GCA_000611955.2). NCBI lineage: Eukaryota > Metazoa > Arthropoda > Arachnida > Araneae > Eresidae > Stegodyphus > Stegodyphus mimosarum. The sequence goes on along the minus strand of KK119255.1, from coordinate 257,556 downwards.
ATTAGTCTTCAAACCGAGAAATTCATCTTGAATAAAATGAGAAACATTTTCAATCGGAAATTTGAATGAATTTCGCACTACGTTCTTCTCATAAGATGAAAATTTTTTCAACGATGGGGAGTTCGTTAAATAATGCATGCTCAAAATTTGTGATGTTTTATGCTCAGAAAAGAAAAAGCATTTTTAGACGCTAAGCTTATCTCAAAAAACGATCACTTTTGCAGTCGAAGCCATAAAAAAAATCTGACATCCCAGCTAGAGTTACTGCTAGAGTCAGTTTCAGTTCTGCTCTATGGCTATGGATGAAAGCACTGATGTAAATGATGCTACTCAGTTAATATTATTTGTAAGAGGTGTTGATGAGAACTCTAAAATTACCACATAAATGGCATGCATGCGGTCGTTAAAGGAGGTATGAGATATTTGTGCATTTCTGGAAGGACTTTTAACTTTGAAAAAAGTACCTATAGCAAACATATATAATATAAGGACAAACGGAGTACCCTATATGATAGGAAACAAAATCTGGATTTTTTAATAGAAAATATTTCAGAAACGTTGCTGTCTTTCACATTGCGTTATACATCAAGCTGCCCTGTGTAAATTTGCATTGAATATGAAACCTTTGTTGGATGTAATCAATTAGGCTTGAATTTAAGGAACTTCCGAAAATGCAATAGCGGTTTCCTTCATCATATTCATATTGGTATTCTAATATTTCTATATTCTTTTCAACGTTCCAGATAAATTATATTTGACTGCTCAGTTTCTTTCCTTTGTTTTTTGGCCCAATGCCAAAGATGTTTATATATCACTATTATAGAGAATGAAAGAATTCTTCACCTAAGACAAGAACATTTGGTGCACAATGTCTTCCAATAATTTGACACAAGGTGACAGACATAGTAGGCTAAAGTCTTTTTGACCTGTCTATATTACTTTTTATCCAAGCATTCAATTTGTATTTACGACAAATTTATGAGATTTTATGCGTTTTGTTGCTGTGCATGTCCTTGCTAGATCTGAGAACTAAATTTTAACTTTACTGCTAATACATGTTATAAGATATTTCTCCTACCTTCTTCGCAAGCCTTCGTGGTGTAGTGGTCAGCACGCTCGGCACGTATTCCAGTGCTCGTTTTCAATCCCTCCAGTTTTCAAAAAATCCTAATGTCTCTATAGTGGCGCCCGAGCTAAAAAAGGTGGTGTACGATGATTCTCCACCACCAAAATTTGGCGACTGGGTCCTTAATCCCCAGTCGCCCTTTAAAAGGGGAAGTGTATAAGGTATTTCTCCCGCCTTCTTCGTATGCCTTCATAGAGTAGTATTCAGCACGCTCACCGCATATTCGAGAGGTCCCTGGTTCTAGTCCCGGTTAGGGCATTGCTCATTTTTGATCTGTCCTGTTTTCAAAAATCCTAATATCTCTACAATGTCTGAAAATAAAAACTAATTCCTGATATTCTTTTCTCACAAATGTTTGAGAAACTTTATGCTGAAAAAATGACATCAGACGTCACAGCATAGTTCCTGCTGTAGTGTAAAAGAAATTAAAGCATCTTTTCACCTTTCGAATATGATACCGTATTTTGAGTGAATGTTGCTTGCATTTTCGCAACATATCTGAGGACCAAAGCCCAGGCTTCGAAGCGTAACATATCTGAGGCCAAAACGAATATGAGTTAGCACATTACAGTTTCAAGATCAAGTTCATTGTTTTCTCCAACAGGTAAAGCGTTGTCGGTCATGCATTCGGCCCAGCAGAATTAATTCTGGATATTGTCTATTAAATGCAAATGCTTTCATATTTTAGCGAAGAAATTAAATGAAAACAACCAGAAAGTAGACCAGCTTATGGATGCTTTAATATTATACTCTTCATTCTTCTTGAGATGCTTCGACATACTCCGTTCTTATATCAGGTGGTAAGCATGGGTTAGCTGGTCTGTTATTTGTCTTTTGCTCTGTTAACGTTTTGCTTGGTAGTCAAATTTAAACGCCATTTTAGATGACATTTGAAGATTTCTCTTAGGAAAAATTAAAATTTTTATGTACAGTAAAGTTTCCAAGAAAGAAAGTTTTCTTAAATTAAGATGAGGAATTGAAACAAAAGTATGGTCAGCCTCATTTTTATATTAAATATTAAGCAGTTTGAATTTTTACTTGACGTAAACTGCATTGAATTATTAACAGGAATGATATATTAACTAAAACTGCTCAGAATGTAAAAATTTCATTCTAGATCTTATGAGCATATGACATTTTTTTTTCAGTTATAGAAGCACCTGTTTGCTCGAACAGTTAGTTACTCGTAAGGCTAAGATACGTAGCCATGTCCTCTTTCCATTGCGAACAATCGAATGGCAAATCATCTACATTCTCCTTTGTTTGTACAGCTGATGAGGTATTTTCAGCACTGCTATCGCTGTTGCATCAGGAAAATATCACATTTTTATAAACAATGAATAAGATGTTTCTGTCTGTGACAAATCTTTAGATATTTTCTATCTGTAGATCTAGATTGCAAGGCAATTATCGGGAGTTTTCGAAACTCACCAGAACAGTGAAGTGCACGATGTGAAATTCTTCGTTTATCATTTGTTACTGAGCGATTTCTTTCATATACTAGGTCCTTAACTTTATTTTTAGCCCAAAGGGTGTTAGCCTAGAAAGGCTATTAATTTCGTTTTGGCATTTTGAGTTGAAAACTTTAAATGTCCGTTTAGCTTTTCAAATTGTTGCCACCAAATGTTATCACCCTGTGTTATATTTAAAGAAATTAAATAATGAAGAATCTGCATAAATGTATGCATGTTTCTCGCATTGTGATAAAAAGAAGGTACCTAGAGCTATTAAATTTTTAATAGCATAATTCTCCACTAAATACGGACATCTGAGAGCCCTAATTTGAAATTTGGAATTAGTTTTATTATCGATTTCATATTTTGTCAAACATCAAAGAATTTTTTATTAACAAGCTTAACGATTTCAAAGCGAGCAATGGCAATACTGTACGAAAAAAAAACATTTTTATCTCCAGCGCGTGGGACTATGTATCGGAAATCCTGAAGATATGCTCTTTTAAATATTTTGTGATATTGCTGTTAAACTGAATTTTATGGTTTAAGTGCGAAGAACGTGATATTTAATAAATAAAAGTAACACACGAAACGTTAAAAAAAGGCCCCTTGGGAGTTAATATAAATTTACTTTTATTTTTAATAAATATCATTACGTGATAAAATTTTCGCTAGATAAAAAGTTTCAATTAGAAATATGACAATCAATTTTAAAAAGGTAAAACTGTGGAGTCATTAGGTTATTTGGAAGCCAGAAATATGAAAAGTGAGCAGTGCTATCACCGAGACTCGAACCACGGACCTCTCGAATACGCGGCGCGCATGCTGGCCACTACACCATGAAGACATGCGACAAAGGCGGGAGAAATACCTTATGGGATTAGGGGAACCCAATCGCCAAATCCCTGTGGTGAAGAATCCTCATCCATCAATTTTTTTAGTTCGGGCGCCACTTGTAGAATCGTTATGATTTTCTTGAAGCACGAATCGTGAAAAATTAGCATAGTCCTCGCTAGAAGTCGAACCTCGAACCTCTCGAATATGCAACGAGCGTGCTGATCGCTACACCACGAAGACACGCCAAGAAGGCGGGAGAAATACTTTATAAGGCATTTCGTTTTTTATCTTTTATTTTAAACTAAATATTTTAAATTTTCTAAATGAACAATTTTTAACACTGTAATACAAAACAAATGTTTTGATTTTTACTAAACCGAATTTTATCATAAAAGGTGAAAACATATCATTGAATTTGGAATCCAAAGAAGCAGTTTTTGAAATTTTTAAGAAAACAGTTCATATTTCCTTGGATTTAGGTACGTGTTTCATGCTGAAAAAAAATAATTTCAGTACTATTTCACACAAAAATAGTAAACTGTCCTGGTGATAATTCAATGATTGTCAAATGATGTAGCGACATAGTTAGTTGTTCGTAAGGAGTTGCGAGAATAATCTCAAACAGAAATCATTCATTATGTTAACCCTCTGAATGACCCTGGTTTTCCGATCTGCTCATGAAGATTTAAACAGTTTCTGTTAGCTAAATTTTTAAAATTACTTATTACCTCTGTTTTGATAAACTCTTACTCAATAAGATAGCAATTATATTGTTGTGTGCGTACGGGTTTGTAATGGATTGAATGCACAAGTCAATAAAAAGTTAATGAAATTTATGCTTTTCAGAAGTAATAAAACAAAATGCTGAAATATTTTCTCTGAGATATTCGTACAATATCACAATATCTCAAACGGTAAACAGAACTCAATTCAAAACAGAGAAAGTTAATCCAATCTCACAACGAATTCGCTACAATCAGTAACAGCATTAAGTAAACAAACAGTTCGCTTAAAACATCAGCAGCTGAGCTGAGGTATTTTCATTCGGCTTTTGTAAGCTTTTTAATTATTCACTAGAACAGTTTAGTAAAACCTATTTTCTCGATTTTTCTGGATGGCAACAGCAATTACAAGATATTTATTTATTAAATATTAAATGCACGCGCTCTTTTATTTTTACTTTTATGACGTAGCTTTCTCTTCAAAAATCGTCTGCGCTGCACGGGAAAATAAAACAATTTTAATTACAGTTCTAAATAAATAGCTAAATAAATACGAAATCCGTAACAAAATTGTTATGAAAGTGTGAAAGTTTTAATGTTTGTGCTGAAGTGAATGAAAGTGCAATGTTTTAATTTATAGTTTAATATACAAGTGAGGAAACCTCTCATGCCAGAATGATGGCGGACAAGCCAGAAACTTGCAGTCATACAAAATTTCAAGCTCAGGTTGATGATGGTTTTGAAAGAATGGTGGCTGAAATGGTGGCATTTGGAAGGAATCAAACGAGGCTACCTCTTTTGTCCCTCGAAGAATCAAGTAATCAATTGTGTCGTCAATTTAAGGATGGCATTAGCTTAATTTTTAAGTTCATTTAAGCAAGCGTACTTGTTTCCCTTTTAATCATTTTATTCGATTTCGTGCTTTCTATATTTATGTATTGCAATGTGGAATTTCATGCAGTTGAAATTCAATTCTAACCTCCCGTAGTGTACCATAAAGATTTATTGAAAGTTATTTGGAAGTATATTCTTTCTTTTTGAAACTGCACCTGAAAACACTGCTGCTAAAATAACTTTTAATAATAAATTATCTTTGAATTATTTATTATTTTTCTGCATCTTTTTGTAAAGGTACGGATTTTTAAAATAATAGTATGCATAGTTTCCTTTTCACACAGAAAAATACCTTTGTGTTTTTGAAAAATTTTGCATAGCATCCTACGAAAATATATTTAAAATAATAAAAAGAATAATGAGACAAATTATAGCGAAGATTTATGATACTCCATAAAATTTTATTGACAAAGGTCTTACTGAAAAAAATCTATAAAATTTAACATAGTAATTAAAAACTTTTAATGGCGAATTTATGCTTTGCACTTATTAATTTAAGGCTGGCGTATATTTCGAACTATCTTTATACTTCCCTCTAATGCTTTTACACTTTGATTTATTGATTGTTTTAATTAGTCTAACTCTTCAAACGAATCTTTTTTTTCCTAATCTGCTATTAGTGGCTGTAGCCTCACTATGATTTAATTCTTGCTAATTTTTCAGGGGAAACGAAGTTCTTTCCGATTGTCACTTACCTAATAAGGCATATTAGGCCCTTATAAATACATACGTTTGGATTTTTTAAGTAAAATTGTTTTAAGTTTGTGTAAGAGTAACCTATTTTGTTGCAAAACGGCTTCAAGGATCAGCAGAAAAGCTCCTTCTTCTTCTGCATTTGGTTCAATAAAATCTATTATAGTAAACTCGGGCTCAAAAAATAAGCAACAAACGCTAAAAGAAAAGTTTGTAATGTCTAGTTACTTAACTTTCAGAGTAACAGTTTAAGTAGGTGCAGGAACCAGACAGGAGAAGGGTTAAAAGAAGCCTTTATTAAACTCTTTAAAAACTCAAAATAAGTCGACTTGACGCTAAAAGACTACGCCTCGTTCGGGCGGTAACTCCAATAACAAGAATTAAAATTCAAAGACACTACAGTAGACTTTTCCCAGGGCTCAGACATCCTCTTACCTAAAACAGCGTCGAAGAGCAAAGTTATAGCAGTTACGCCACTTTAACCAGCAATAAATGCAGAAACAGAAGCTCACGCTACAAAGCTACAGTGCTTGCCCACTGTTTTCTAACTTTCCCTTCTAGAGCTCAGTATTTAAATCTTTACTTCTAATGGTAGAATTTGCATTCCTTCACGCATATTCTGGCATTGACAATTAGAGGAATGAAGGCTTATAGGAAAGAAAGCATAACTGATTAGTGAAAATGCATATAAATCCCTACGAGGTAAAAATGTGAAAAGAGAAATTAAAACGTACAATTTGCCTATGATGTAAGCTTGCATCCGCGAATGCGAATAGGCAACCAAAATTAGCAAAAAACACAATCCCGTAGACACACCACAACGCCTTAAAAAGTGACATGCCGGACCTATGCGCTAGTTCGCAAGCAGCGATAGCTCCGTGTAATCCGAAGCAGCCAAAGCGGAACGCATGAACCGAAGACACCATATGCAAGATGAAATGCGTTAGAGGGTTGTTGGGATGTTGCAGGCTGGTGTAAGACTATTCGCTTTTGCAAGAGCTCTGAACGTGCATTGCAGTGTCATCGTTACCAAAGGGATCAAAACCCCTGTGGAAGACGTGGGTCTGGATGCCAAAGGATTACCACAACGTTAGATATGCAAGACGCTGTAGATCACTAATAGAACGACAGCTGGCATCGCCATGTAAAAGTAACAGTCCTGCTGCCGCAGGACGGCTCATATCCCACCAAACTGTGTCGCGTCAACTGCATAAAAGTGGAATGTACGAACGACAGTCTGTGGTTTGTGTTCCTTTGTCCCCATCGCATGTCAGAGCACGGTTGAATTGGGCCCGTGAACCATTCTCAGTCGAGAACGATTCTCAAAGAGCCATGACATGGTGAGAACCAGAGATACGTCATCGGGAACAGAACACAGTCGAAAGAAACATTTGCAGAAAAGGAGGCTTACTTGTATGGCCTGGCTTAACAACGAACGACCGCACCCACCTTCAGTTGATTCCTGGTGTTTCCGTCACAGCTGTCTGATATTGCGATGAAATTCTACACCCATTTTTTCGTCCTTTTATTGTTGCGATTAGTACGGTCGCGATATTTATGGACGATAACGCCTACTCGCATAGAACTCGAGTGGTGCAAAGTTATCTGAAGAGTGAAACTACTCCACATCTGCTTTGGCCTGCTAGATCACCGGATCTGAATCCCATATAGCAAGTGTGGGACATGTTGAGACCATGGATAGTTGGGACCATCGCAGTGTTCCGCCAGGCACCCTTCACGGACTCCAACATGCATTACTACAGGAATAGGCGCTATGCCACAACAAGCTATCAACAATACTCTTGTCAACTTTCTTCGCCGTTACCAAGTATGCCTTTTAGCTACAGCCTATCATAGCTACACCGTTACTAGCGTGATGTTTCCATTTCACATTCTTGCGACATCTTTGGTCTTTCGCGATCTGATGGTCGTTAATGCGTGTGTTTTTGTATATCTTTGCTTTATTGTTTGCTATAGGGTCTACCTGGTATCCACATCAATTTTTTGGATATCCATTATATAGTTTTTGTTCTATTCCGTGTTTTGCCTTTCTTGCTTATTTTTTTAGCAGAAGTGTACTTTCAATTTAGAATTTTTGAAATAAGAGTATCTATATAGCTTACAGATTCGAGAAAATATTTCTTTTTCGGAAACAATTAAAAATGATTTGCAGTATTGTCGTTTTATAAACACAAATATTTTCCTTTTCATTAAAACCAAAGATAAAAGGTGATTACATTGATATCTCTCTGAGATAATTACCAAAAGTTAAAAATGATTTTGATCTTCCGTGGAGGTTATTTCATATAAAGATGACATTCAGTACGTATGTTTATTAATTTTAATTGTTATGTTTATTAATTTTAATTGTTATGTTTATTAATTTTAATTGTTATGTTTATTAACTTTAATTGTTATGTTTATTAATTTTTAAGTAGTACTGCTGATTCTCATTGATGTCGTCTACAGGAGTAGGTTGCTAAGAAAGCGTTCATTGTGATACGTCAAATAAGAAATCAGATTAAGAGATTTAAGTTGTAAGGTTATACATGATCTACAACTGTAACGGACTTAAAGCAAGTTATCACTATCTCTGAAATACAAAGTCTTACAAGGTTATGAAATAACCTTTTTATTTAAACAGAACATTGGACCACGATTTTGTGCTGCAATGACCACAATTCGTGGTGATGCAAATAAATAAGAACAGTCAAACGTTGTCAATAAGAACAGTAAATTAAACGATGATCAGTAGTCGCTGACTACACAATTAAGTACTAAGCTAGAAACTGGCTCAATAGCTTACGGGTGCGTCAGATTAAAGTAACCCGCAATGCCAGATAAATTCTCTCGGTCAACATCCAGAAAGAACCTTAGCTTAAATAGAAATCTAACTCGGATATCTGAGTTCACGCGGAACTAACTACTCGCAAAAACAATTACTGAGCAACTGATTGCGTTATAGTGAGGAATTCGGTAATCAGAAGTTACAATAAAGACCAAAATCATAGTAACTGATTAATTAACATAATATACTCTGTAAGGTTGCACAAGAAAATAAAATTCTTGAAATTATATTTCATATTTTTATATTTTTTTCCTACTGAAGTCAGTAATAATTTTGAATCTAGTAAGACTAAAAATTCTTAGTTGAGAACTTTTAATCTGAATGAATTATTTGTAATTAATACCTAAAAAAACAGAAATTAGAAACTTAAGATTTATTTCATATTTACCCAGATCTATTCAATATGGTTATCCGAAAAGAAGAAAGAATCCTTTTTAATCTTTTTTACATGGAGCGCAAAATATTCTGCTGTTACTTAATATTATACCACTAAATTTCTTTCCGTAGTAATATTTCGGGCTATAAACATTAAGCTCATGAGTTCCATCACAAAATGTTTTCAAAACGATCTTGTTGTTGCGCTCCAGAAATCACCCAACAGATGGAGCTTTAAAAAGAATGATGGGAATCTGAGAATCAACTGATTGCTGGTTGTCGATCTGGAAATCCTCTGCGAGATGAGTGATGGGAGTTGCGACTGTCCGTCCGCCCAATTGCTACTTCGCTATCGGATGCAATGCAGCCCAGCAGGCGACTTATCTTCGCGCTGCAGGATGTCTGACGGAGCGGAAACTCCCAGACTCTATCGTCCGGGAGACCAGCGGAGGAGATACCGGATCTTTGAAACAACATTCCGAATGGAAATGAACTCGTCACTCAGTGTGATAGAATTTCGTTGAATTTGTAATCCTATAGCTAAATGATAGATTACTGAATGTAAACATCTACATATTGTTTCTTGTATAACAGCAAGTTTTTCCACAACAAACACATGACGGCATGTCCACAACAAACACATGGCTTCATGTAAAATTTACCATAGATCTTTAAATGCCTTTATTTAAACAGAGAAACGATACAAACCAATCACAAGAAAAGCTTGGTAGTTAAAATGAACATATTAATAATTTAACTATATATAACTGGTTGCTGCGCTTGTTAATAATTTGTTATCAACTTTTGATAAAAACTAGATTGGAAAAAATTATTTCATCCATCTGTGCAAGTTCCCGTGGTATACGTAGTTCTCACGTTCGGCTGCGATTTTTTCGAAATTCGAATTAGAATTTTTTTTATTTTATGTTTTGTGACCAAATCGCGTCATTTTGAGACATAATGGGCTACACGAAAGTGAGATTTCACTCTATACATTTCATTTTTACATCATCGTGAAGCGTAGACACTTAGCTATTTTACGAACTTAAAATAAATTTCGTATTTCAATAAATCGATTAAATACGAATTTATTTAGGAAGGTGAGCTTAACACCTTTTCAGCGGAATTTTTTTTATAAAAACTTATTTTAAAAAATGTGCTGTTTATTTTCCCTTGATTTTTGGACACGTTGAACTTTAATCCTTTCGACTCCTTTTAAAAAAAGAATTTTGGAAAAATAATAATATTTTGTATTTTTTTTAAATTTTTTAAATGAAGCTTCCGAATACACTTCTCACATCTCAGATATTTTAAAATGTAGTTTTGGCAACAATTTTCCTTTCTTATTGTTGTTGATAGATTTTTGATGAAATTGCATCATTTTGAATAGTTTCATTCTTTTAAAAATTTCAGTTTGGCAAAAATTTTTCATCGTATTTCTTATGTTACTGTTTTTAAGAGACTGAAAAGTTTAAGAAATTAAAAAGTTGTTTCTTTTTGCAACGGTAAATTGTTTAATTACTTTATTAGGATAATTAACATTTGTATCAAGGGATATTGCTTATTTCATTGTAATATTATGTTTTAATTATATATAATTTTAATTATAAAAAAGTTTTGCATGATATTTTTTAATCTGTTTAAGTTCTTAATCTGTTTATACCATTTGAGTTCTTAAGATTTTGCAAAGGGAAATTGGTTAATTAATTTATTAGGATAAGTAATATTTGTATTAAGGGATACTGCATATTTCATTGTCATTTTTTTATATATATAATACATTTTTATTGATTTCTTTTTTGATAAAGTTGTTCTGCAGAGTAAAATTCTGTGCAGTTTTCAAATTTAATGTTTGGTGTTCTCTTTAGGTATTTTTTCCGGTACACATAAAAGCCAGACGAAGGCTGGCCGCGCAGCGGCTAGTTATCCATAAAATATTAATACCCAAATATGTTTGTAAACGTTTGATGTGGGATTACAAAACTCCATTTCGATATAACTGGAAAGACACGTTCTTTTTAGCGCGTGCAGCCCAGCATATCAAAGATAATTACTCTTTCAAATACTGTAGCTTTGTAACGATCTTATTCCTTAACACTTCTCGCAAACTTTTATATTCCTAGTTCCCATGTAAAGATGTTTAAAAATAGATACTAAACTGGACTTAAGGTCGGTACTGCTTTAATGCCAGTTGCCTAGAAGTAAATTTCCTAATGCGACGTGCAGTTATAGATTGGAAACCAATATCGAGAAGAATTTGTTTTTCTTCTATGACCTTGTATCTGCTATATAGGTTTTTTTCTATTATTTGGATGGATAAATTGTAATAAATGCTTTAGTTCTTAAATTCGTTCAACAAGAAATAATAACAATCTCCAAATTCTGCTTAAATACGCTTTTTTCATCCAGTTCTCATTCTGTTAAGTTAAGATAATTTAAACAGTCATATAAAAGAAATATTAATAAAAATGTGAGCAGCATTTTAAATTTATTCTACAGAAATAGCGAATGCCAAAAGATTAAATTACATTAAATAGACAATCAAAAAATTTATAATGGCATTTTTCATTTCTGAACACCGCATTTTGTAACTTTTTATATGTGCGTTAGTAATTCCTTAAATGGATTTGAGTTACAGCTATACAGTAATTCGGAATATGAGTTTTTGAGTTTTGAGTTTTATTTGATTATGGCAAAGCATTCGAGGATTATCTGCCTAAAACGAAGGAATGCTTCGTGGAGGGGTTTTTAAGGGAAACTGGCTCGCATACATGTTACACATGAGGAGAGCCACGAAGCCGCTCATACAGCCAACGTGCTCGCGGGACTCTAACCGAACTACCAGTGTTCAGCAACTACCAGTGCCCACCAACAGCCGAGCGGTAAAGCTCGGCTGTTGGTGGGCCTCGGAATATCAAGTTGGCTAAATATTAATTAACTGCTACTAGCTCGAACCTAGGACCTACTTATTCTGCATAGTCAGCTGTCTTTCATATATATTTAGGTTTCTAGTACCAAACATCGTACATTTTCTGACTGAAATATCAGATTCATTTTTTTATAACCAGTTATTTTTATGATGACGGTTTCAGTCATTTCTATTTTTCCGTCTGCCTTCACTAGAATTCCAATTGTATAGGTTTTACTTAGCCCCTGTACCTAATATTTATTTAATTTGGCTTACAACATTTAGAATACGTTTGGCTACAACACGAGGAGACCCTCCGCCACTCTATGCTAACTCTGCTTCTGAGTTGCTTTGGAAACATGACAAGAGTTTTCATAACGTATTAATAATTAGTGTTAAGTTGGTAAGTGCTATATATTATTTACTTTTGCGCATTGCCTAAACTTTTTACCTGATTATTTATTTTCGAACATTGCTTAGAAGTTTTGAATGATTACTTACTTCTGGGCATTGCTTAAATATTTCGGCTGATTTTACACCCCGCAAAAAGCGTCGCTTTATTACTTTATGTATTGAAAATTCCATGAGTTACAATAATACATATTTAAACTGCATTTTCTCTGGAGTATTATTTAACATTCTAGTGAAGCTCACATTTATAGTAATTACTCGTATGTAGTGAAAATTAGCATGAGTAAAATAAAATTAGTTAGTTTGTGAAGGTGAAGTTTAAACTGCATCTTATAATGTAGGACATTTAAAACTGTTACCTTGATAACAATATAAGCCATTGAGAAAACCGTCTCAATTTGTAAGGTTTTAAACTATCCAATTATTATGATTTTTATTTATCCTTTACTTCTTCTTTCCGCATTACTCACCAGAAAGAAAATTAGCTTGTAGTGTATTTAAACTGAGGTTTTTGGATCTAGGAAGACAGAGTTTCTGGCATTCGCGGTGCATAGTTAGATTTCTGGCAGCTCTAACTAATGCAATTATATAGGTTTTGCATGTTTTAACAGCCGATATTTTAAACTTACGTGGCGTTATATTATTTTAATTTGATTATTTGTAGCTAGCTTGGTATTTACCTGTGTAGTCTTTAACTACTGATTAACGTTTATATTGATTTGACCGCTTTTATTTAGTTTGCATTGCCACAATCAGTGTCTATCTGTAGCACGAGCCGTGTTATGTTTTGTTATAAATGCAGTTCAATAAAAGGTCACTTAAAACCTTTTATTGAACTGCATTTAAGTCTAAGTCCTAAGTCTTTCTTTGTCTTACTCTTTCAGACAGAGCGATAACTCTCTGTGCACCTCCTAGAGTCATAGGACTAAAGTTCCAGGACCAGACTAAGTATTACTTTATAACTTCATAATCTATCACAGTATAACTTTTACATAGTAATCCTGATAATTTTATTATTATTGTTCATTACTATTTATAATTCAGAGGAGAAAAGGGGACTAAATAATTTAATAAGGCTAAATTGAAAAGTATCATTTTAATAAGGCTAAATTGATAAGAATTATATGATAATCATTTAATAAAGATAAATTGATAATTATCGTTCAATAAGGATAAATTGATAATTATCATTCAAATTTTATATTGGTATATATCATTCAAATTTCATAATTGATAATTATAATTTAATAAGGATAAACTCATAATTATCATTCAAACTTTATATTGATCGACCGCTCCACATCCTACAAATTTACTCTTCGCGAGCGAACTTTTAACATTTTTTTTTCCTTTTTCCAACAATAATTAAACAAAAAAATCCACCCAAGAATACGGTGACAGAAATAGTATTTACTTTTCACTTTTCACTTTCCTTCTCAAGGTGGTTAGCAAAGAGTGAAATTAATCTAAGACTATCATCACTGTGTATATACTTGGTAGTGAGCACTCGAAAAGAAAATGGCTGGCCTTCGGACGTGATCAAGAACTCTGCTTTCTCCAATTCCAGAGCCACTTGAGGAAGAGCAGTTTGTCTCGGCCTTCGGGCTGTTTAAACACACTCGAGGCTTTTATTATTAGCATTAAACACTTTCAAAGCTTTTATGATATTACGAGCTTATTCCTATGCACAAAGCGTCAACAGTTGCATCACTCGCTGAAAACTGAACACGTACTAGAATTTGAACCCATTGTTGGATAACGACTTCTGGTTTTTATTTCCTCAATCTTAGATGAGGTTACGGAATAAATGTTTTCTGATTTCTACCATAAATCTAAGAGACTCAATAACTGCGACATGTGCTACCGAGAAAGGTTTTTTTCCCAGCAGTTTTTTCGGATGTTTTTCACACTTCGAAAAATGCAACAAAAGTTAATGTTGGCATGTTAGAAAACTATCCAGTCCTTTCAGAGATTGCATTTAGGTTTTCTGGAAAGTTAACGTATTCAAAAAGTGTTTTCCAAATTTCTTTTAAGGCAATTGTCATTAAGTTGCGATACTACAACTATTTATAACTATTTAGTAATAAATTCAAATAAAACGAAAATGGTATTTTAACAGTAAGCAAGATAAAAGATATTAAAACATTGATTCTATAGCAAAAATGTACTACACTCAAATCTTACTCTAAAAATTATCTTAACTTACGTCTGAAATAATGTTAAACATTAAACATCTTAGTATTTCTCAAATATATTTCACGTAAAATAGTACACTTCCGAACATTATAAGTAATTAATTACAATAAGTGAGACAAAGGAATGCGTCTACCTTGAAAAACTGCACGAAATTAAGTAAAAAGGGTTATCATCGTCTCAGAAGAGACGATGACCTCAGTGGCAGAATTTGATGTACCTCGTGATATATAAAAATTAATTCATAGATTAATTATGGTTATCAAGTTTATTACTGTAAAAATAATTAGAAAATGAACAGATTCGAAAGGTCTTACAACTGCTCCAAAGCTTATAATCTGATACGCATCTTCACCATGACAGATCGAATATACACTCTTAAACAAAAAAAAAGATACACCAAAAAAGAGTTATCCGAATGGGACGAAAATCGGCGGAAGTGACGTACATGTACAGAAAAACAAATGACTACAGTTTGAGAAAAATTGGATGATTTATTGAAGTGATAGAGCTTCACAAAGTGAAAAAGTCAGTAGCACGTTTGTCCACCTCTGGCCCTTATGCAAGCAGTTATTCGGCTTGGCATCGATTGATAGGTTGCGGATGTCCTCCTGAGAGATATCGTGCCAAATTCTGTTCAACTGGCGTCTTAGATCGTCAACATCCCGAGCTGGTTGAAGGGCTCTGATCATAATGCTCCAAACGTGCTCAATAGAAGAGAGATCCGGCGATCTTGCTGGCCAAGGTCTTTGCTGGCCAAGGTAATGTTCGGCAAGCACTAAGGCAAGCAATAGAAACATGTGCAGTGTGGGGGTGGGCATTATCTTGCTGAAATGTAAGCCCAGGGTGGCGTGACATGAAGGGCAACACAACGGGCCTTAGAACTTCGTCGATGTACCGCTGTGCTGTAAGGTTGCAACGAATGACAACCAAAGGGGTCCTACTATGAAATGAAATGGCACCCCAGACCATCACTCCTGTTGTCGGCCTGTCTGTCGGAAGACAGTCAGTTTGGTATCACACCGCTGTCCGGGGCGTCTCCAGACTCGCCTTTACTGGTCACCGGGACTCAGTTCAAAGCGGGACTCAAGACTAAAGACTAGGACTCATTCGCACTGGAATGTCAGTGACTGGAGTAGAAACTCCAGTCAGTGACATTCCAGTGCGAATGAGCCCGACACCACTGCAAACGGGCTTGACGTTGTATAGAGGTCAATGGTAGTCGGCGCAAGGGGCGCCGTGACTTCAGCCCCCTTTCTGTGAGCTGTCTATGAATGGTCCTTGCGGTTACTGAAGCACTAGTTGCACGTACAATCGATGATAATGATGCATCTGGGGCTGTGAGTGCCGCTCTGACGATTGCTCAGTCTTCACGTTCTGTCGTTTCTCTAGGCCTACCGCTTCCTTCTTGACGCTGTGTACGGCCATAGTTCACCCATTCCTGCCAACATCGTCTAATAGTGTCATCGCTCCTGCTCAAATTTCGAGGTATTCGCCGATAAGACCAAACGGCTTCTACTACTACCCAACTACACGACCTCTCTCAAATTCTGACGTCTGCGCATATCGTTCGCGCACCTGTATGCGAGGCATAGTTACTGTCTACCAGAGTACACGAAATGAAATTCGTGAAGAATTTATGACCTGGAATCGTAATTTCTCCTCTTAAATATCTTGAAAATTGCGCAGATCAGATGCGCTGTAGTGACAACCGTTTATTCATAGGCAGCCAAAATGAAAAATTTTGCATTTTCTTTCGAAACCTGTATGCATATCAATTTGTGTCCAATTTGCTTTACATCT
>KK119255.1:227270-241261 GCA_000611955.2 Stegodyphus mimosarum | reverse complement strand
GTTTTTTTTTTTTTTTTTTTTTTTTTTTTTTTTTCTAAGAGACTATTAACAAAGAAATTTATCTTGGTTATTCAAAAATTACTTGCCATTACTAAAACAAATCTAAATTATTTTTATCAATCTGATTTTTATGACTTTAAAATCTTCGCAGGCATATTATGAGACTTCTATATATGGTGAAATTTTTATATTATTAGAAATTAAATGAGCAATAAAATACAAAAAAGAACATAAAATTAAATTAGTTATAATTAATTATGAAAAGAGAGTAGTTAGATTATAATGCCAAATGTTTCATTTGTAATGTCAAAGCAATAGCTAAATGCTTCATTCTACCAAGGTGGTATTACCTCTGTATGATGTAACTTCTTTGTAACGCTTGCAATACAGAGTTCCAAATACGTGAAAAAAAGCACGCCAATTTGGCATTTTATTCGGCAAACTTTTAACCTTAGACTAGTGCTTCTTTCAGACAGAAATGAGCATTATTTTAAATTTACATACAATATAAGACTGAATGTTACTTTACTTCAAAATATAATCTGATTATTTAGAACCTTAGAGAAATTGATAAACAAACATTTCTTTAAAGTGTCGTCATAAAGTAATAGCAGGTAAAAAAAGTGCTCTTAAAAAAAGTGCTCTCAGATTACATGATACTATTAACATGTAATCTTTTCTCAAACACATGCATGATAAGTAATTAATATGCTGTGAAACGATAAGGTTTTCATGTTTCCTTAATAGCAACCGCATTGTAAGATCTTAAACCAATAGACATCATTACGTTATTTATGTAAGAAAAGCTAGTATCTAACTTCAAACCGAACAGAAGGCATTTTAATTTTCAGTTGAGCTTTTTAAGTTAATACAAATGAGCAACTAGGCTGAAAAATGACCAATTAGCATGCAATATCTTATCGAAATACTTTAGAAATTCTAAAACCTTTTCCTACTAGAAATTATTGAAACGAAACTCATTGTTTCCTCTACAATATTCCACAGAGAACTACATCACAATTACCTCAAATGAGATCCATTTTAAAAGAAAGAACAGTTCCAAATACCTCATTACAAATTCAGTCATTCAGTGGCGAAACAAAATGGTAAAAAGCGCAGGAAAAGGTAGTCCTCATTAGTTTTCTTGGAATTTCATCTAGAAGGATATGAAGAACAAGATTGTCATCAGACTTTCTCAAGTCGGAATAGTTAGACTGCTAATTACCATCTTCATTTACAATTGAATCTCTTTCACGTCGTCGATTTCATTGCAAGTAATGATGGTGATAAATTTTAATGATATACAGTGTGCTATACGAATTTTATCATAATGTGACCTTTTGGAAAACAAAGCATTCAGATGAAAGTACAAAAGAAGAATCCAGTTAGTTTTTGATCATGAGTTGTATAATGAGCATATAAGAAGTTTGAAATTTTCTGAAATGTATGCAACTTATTTAATTTATAATGTTTTTTATTAGTATGGAAAATTCTAAAGATGAGCTTCAGAGACTTTCGCAATTTGATTTCAGTTGACCTTTCACATTGTTTCAATTTAAATCGATTTGCTGAACTGCTTCTGTTCTGCTGATAAGAGAAACATTGGCCGACTTTTTAATTGTCCCTATATGCTTGAACACATAATTTTCTTCTTGTTTTGCTTTCTTTTTCCTCATGTTGATGACTTCTTTTTTTTAATTGATATAATAAGATGAACATCCAACTCTCTCTTTCATACGATTTTTAGAACAAAATGTTTAAACTTTCGAGTTTATACATACAAGTAAAATTATGAATTCTTCTGTAATACAGTCAGCTCCCTATTAACCGGGTTCAAGATTAACGGGTAAATAAAGTTAAGAAAATCTAAAAAGTGTTTAAATGAAGTGTAGCCTAACAGCGGGATAATGTGTGTGGATGCGTTATTATGAAATAAATGAAAAAGTATCATCACAAATTGTTAAATGGCAATTCTCAAATCAATGGTTCTGTTCAAATTCTCTAGCAAATATTATTCGTTAATATCATTTATAAATTAAAATTCTTCATTTATAATGACATTTATTTTTTTCCCTTATTTTCAGAGCGTTCTCTTTATTTTGAATGCCAATTTTATTTACGTAACTAAATGATCTTCTTCTCCATATTAAACTACTTGAAAATATGGGTAAATTGTTAATAGTCCTTTTCTGTTAATAAAAACAGGTTATTCATATTTCAGGTTTTTAACTGATTTCGACTGTGAATTAACTGTGGATGTCTTAAATATTACTACGGTAAATGCAAAGTAGACTTATTTCTTTCTGGAAACATATTGCATTTTTTGTTGTACAAAAACTTTAATTTTTTCTCTACATACATAATAGATCACAAAAGTGTTTCTGCAAACTCCACTTTATGAATACATAAAAGTATTCCGAATAGGATAGAAAGAATCCCGCAAACGAAACGCAAGAAATATGTTTTGTTACAAATTTTTGGGTAATTTTGAGTTACTCATATACATGTTCATATAAAAATTTATTAGCCCCAAGGCGTGTTAGCCTAGAACGGCTATTAGTCTCGAAACGACATTTTGCATAGAATCCCTAAAGACGTTGAATCACTTTTCAAATTGTTGCCACCAAATATTACAACTTTGTATTATATTTAAAGAAATTAAATAATGAAGAATCTGCATAAATGCATGTATGTTTCTCGCATTGTGATAAAACGACGGTACTTAGAGCCATCAAATTTTGAACAACGTAATCCTCCACCCGCATATGGACATCTGGAAGTCCAAATTTTGAAATTCGAATTTGTTTCATTATTTATTTCATATTTTGCAAAACTTCCAGAAACAAATATTTGATTAAAAACTACCGATTTCAAAGTGGGAACACTGTACTGAATAAAACATTTTTATCTCCAGCACGTGAGACTGTGTGCCGGATATTCTAAAGATATGTTGTTTTTAAATGTTTTTAGCCCAAACATGCGTTAACCCAAATGCTCTCGAAACGTGTATGTGTATGTAAATGAAAAAACGCCCCCGTGAGCGTAACATAAAAATTGAAAGTTTTCAGACTTCTTTGGGCGGCAACGGTTTCTTCTCCATTAGGTAAGTAGCTTTTTACAATATCTATGCCTTCGCAGTGGATTTTTTTTATTCAGATACTTACAAGGCTATAAAAAGTTTTGCCGCAGTTTTTACATTAATGAATAGTATTAAACTGAGATTTTAAACAGCAATGAATAGTGAATTTTTTTAATTCCTCATTAAAAAAATGAAACATAGGAGAAAAATATTAATTAATCAAGCTTTATTCCTATATTCAGTTACCGAATAATTATTAGAATATATTTATTATTTACGAAATATAATACAGCTAACCCATAGTAATTTATGCGCTTGCTACACTATATGATTGAATGTTCGGGATATTTAGAATGAGAAAACATATTTCTTTAATTCAGAAACTAAATTCCATTCTATCAGTTAATAGTTTCAGAAAAATAATACTTCTTTACAAAAAAATTCATTTTTAAGATCAATAATGATTTTCTAAAAAAACATATCAAAAACGACAAAGAAAAAATTTCTCGCATGAGTGTTAAAATCTTAAAAATTCGCCACTTATCAAACATTTTCAACAGGAAATTCTGAAACTTTGATACGATAAGCATCTTTTGAAACAGAGCTTGAAACGCTTTTTTACAAAAGCTTCGGAAATCTGAGTCTAATATAGAGCCTAATATTGACCCATTTATACCTAGCGCTCCATTAATGTCTGAGTCTAAAATGGATTCCGGATAACTCTTAAGCCAGACAAGTTGCACAGCATGAAGGCATACTGGACAGCGAGCAGTTGAGGAAACTCTCTGGTTGTCGATTCCAATACTATAGCTAAGCAGTTTTCAACTCCAGGATGGTTCTCGGGGCGAGGAAGACGAGATGAAATTGGGCCTCCAAGAGTATACCAGACATGATGTATTGGTTTAAGTTCAGATGATCTGGCTAGCCAATCCATGCGGCGAATATCCTGACTTTCCAGATAATCGTCGGTCAGCTGAGCCCTATGTGGGCAAGAGTTGTCGTCCATTAACAGGAATCCAGGACCAAGTGCGGAGCTGAAAAGTCCAACATATTGCTCTACGATCTCCTTTGTATGCCTCATGGCAGTCAGGAAGCATTTGCAGGGGTGTGCAGCTGTTTATCATAATGCCTTCCCAAACCATTACACCTCCATCACTATAATGATCCTTTTTCCTGATGAGGGAGAAATAGTATAGTGTTCCACGCTATCTAATCGCCATGTACAAAGCTATGAATATTTGCAATCCGTGTGTTACGCTTTGTTGTATATGCTTATTCGTCTAAGCATATTTAACTAAAAATTATCTGTGAAAACTTGATGCATCTCATCGTCAGCAATTTCTACGTCCTGCTCAAAACATTTAATGATATACATTCACACAATTGCATACTTAAGAAGCTTATAAACCAATATTATTCAAAATACTGAGTTTCCCCATTCAGGTTTATAGCTAAAGTCAAATTTAACAAATACAACAAATAGAAAATCAAACACATCTAAGGTCAGAAAATGATATCTGTTATAAATATTACAGCTTAATTTAAACATGCAATTCTTAATGAACTTTAAAGCCACTCATCACTTCAAATACCAATCCGTAACACCAGTGGGTCAAACGCTAGACACAAGTGAAATAAAAATAAAAAATCTGGTGTATACACCACATGAATTCCTTGTACGGAATATTAAATTATACGCATTTTTTTTTCATTTCATTTAAACTTATTGGATTGAATTAAATCTACTTCGTAGATAGCGCATAAACCACAATAGAATAAATGCGCTCTTTAAAATTCACTATATTTGTTCACCATAGCGACACTCTGGCACTAGGTTCACTTAACAGCGTTACATCTCGTTCATTTTATAACTCCGAATGCACAAAAGTTACGTATATCATCTGAAGAATTATCTAATCGTTGCCACATGTTCTATTCAAATACTATAGTAAATCTAAAACAATGCATAAAAGAAATTAATCAAACTAAAGAAAAAAAAGAAACAGTTTTTCACAGACGATTCAGTATTTCTCATTCAGTTAATTCAGTTCTCCCTCCGCGACAAGGCAGAAATACATAAAAACTCAAAATATCCATATTAAAAATTACAAAGTAAATCTTAAACACTTGTTTTCTCGAATAAATTCCAGAATGGATTAAGCATGATTTAATTTGCTATAATAAAAGAAGTTGTTATCTTTGTTGTTGCGAAGCTTAGTTTCTCTAGATTGGCAACAAATCCACTATTCTGCTATGTTTCAAACGTAAACAAAGATGGCTGCTATGGTAATAATAATTAGGCTTATCCGCACTTAAACAACTTTTAAATTGTTGATAAAGCTACAAATATTGCACGCAGATTTAAGAAAGGCATAAAAACCTTAACCGGAAGATAAGAACAAAAAATTCAATAATTTTTAAAGCAAGATATGCACAATTTACAAACATATAAGAATAAAGAAACTGATATCACTGACCCGAGTAAAGGAGTGTATATATATATATATATATATATACATATATATCCCACCTATATATGTATATATATACATATATTTATATACTTTTGGTGCGGCTGATTGCACCTAAAATAGGAGGTGCACATCTACATATTATAGAAGGGCTGTATACAAAATTTTAACGGTCTGAGGCTACTCGTTTTTAGTTATGCGAGATACATATTATAATTTTGGGGCAAAGGAGTCCTTTATTCTGTCCTTACGTACAGATGTCACGCCAAACCATCGATAAATTGCATTTGATAGTCGTCAAAATGGATATTTTCGTTGAAATTTGATACTCGAAATTTTTCACGATTACAACACTTCCCTTTTACTTTGTACAAAGAAGTAAAAAGGGAAAACAGAAGTCAATGGATATTGACTGAGATAACGTGCCGTCCTTAGGAAGAAAGCACATTTATCTCAATCAATTAATTATGGTTCAGATAATTCATCCAATAGAACAACTACTTACTTACAAATGAAATTGCTAAATGGGTCAAATTTCATTAAGCTGAGATAATTTAACCCCAAATCCAAGTAAAGTAAATCACAGTTCCCTAGGGCACCTTCTGAAAGAGTCATAATTTTGAATCAGTTGCTTATACAGTCGTCACTCGCTATAGCGGCTTGTTACAGAGACCATTCCTGCACAACAGCTGGTGACGAAAAGTTCCAATTCCAAAGTTGAAAATAAATTAAATTCATTTTGCTATACAGTTCATTAGTTATAATGTCTTTTTCTATAGACTTAAACGAGTATGAGCTGTACATAATGTTGGAATTATGCGAAATTGAAACAATTTTGTTAAATTCCAAACAAATTAAACCTAAATATAAAATTCACAACATGAATTACGCATAATACTAGTACAATTGTTTATGCAAAGTACAACAAAGTAAATCTTCGAAGGACTTTTTGAAAAATTCTATTTGTCCTAAATGCTTTTAATATTAAATTTAGTTTCTGACTTTTAAAGTTAATTACATTTCGCTTATTTAAGTTAAAACATATAGCAGCTAGAATTTTTGGAATAAAAATATGAGTAATAAATAGTTATTATTCACTAATCCATGAATGTAAATCTTGTGCAAACACATGATCAGTTTAGCAGGTTTGTGTATATTGATAGCTACTAAAAAAATGTTGTTAATGATTTTCAAAAATGCTATAAAAATAAAACATTTAGATTTTTGTTATAATAAAAACATGAACGTTCTTTTATTATTAAAGAATGCTTTTAACATCATTCTTTCAAAAAGGCATGGAATAAGCAAAGAACAAATGTTTTCTGATTTCAGCCTCTTCCCCTTCCCTAAAATGCGTAGTTTTTTATAGGATTTTAAGCATTCTCCTTCAGTTACTGAAATCTGTACTAAAGGAAAATCTTGAGGAAAAGCAAAGTAGCAAAAATTGAACTCTTGTGAGTGAAGGCATAAATTAAGATAATGTGTGCCCACACATTATCTTCTCAGATTTTTCCTTGTTAACTATCTATATGTAAAAAATCCAATTAGCGCAATTATCAAATAAAAATAAATTATTACCAGCATCCGTCGCTTATTCGGCAAAATAGAATCTCTGCTGAAAACCAGAAAATTTTGTTAAACAAGTGCAGTCCTTTTATTAACTTGCAAATTTGAAATTGCATATTCATCCAAAAAACCTATATAATGCAGTTGGGAAACAAAGAAACGTTAAATCAGATGTATTATGTATTATAACATAAACTATAATAAAATGAACAGAACGTGTTTTTCTTTAAAATAATGAAACAGATCTATGAAACGATTTATGCATCTTTCAGTTTGGTCAAACTGTGTGCCCTTAGGTGAAATTCTTATTATTTATAAGAATAATTTCTTGTTAAACAAATGAGCTGAAAACTTATCACGGAAAAGTGGAACTACCACGGAAAAAGTATCTACATTTCAAAGACTTTTAGATCGCTATTCATCAGTAAAATGTGACCGCCAAATTAGAATTCAGAAATTTTAAACATTTAATAGGTTTCTTATCGGTCCTATTAGATCTCCTTAATGTGACTTTAGGATTTTTGTTTTTGCTTTCATTGCCAAGAAAATAAGCTACGCACATAACATTTAAATTGGAATTTTTGGGGAGCATTTTAAGGTATGCGATATTTAATTCGAAAACAACTTCAATTTTCCAAAAACATCATTTTAGAATATGTCTAAGCAACTAAGACTTTCTGCGATACATTTCTGTTTACGGTAATTTTATTTTAGAATGTATTTAATCTGTTGCAATTTAAAATTAGCAGCATCTTACAATACCTAAATAATACGATGCTCTCCTGAAATTCTTTTAACGATTATTCTGAAAATAAACGCTGCACTTTAAACTGCTGCTTCAGCACGTAATCTCTTTTAATAGTGTGGCTAAATGAGTCAGAATATTTCTCAATTAATTGAGATTAAACCAATTTCTTACACAGCTCCATCCAACATCATTAAATCCTTGTAATAAAATGCTATTCATTAATAGTTTTTGATTCAAGGAACAACCTCTCGAAACATTGTATTCGAACACTTGACTTGCTTTCGAATAGGCTCGTCCGAGTTAGCTAACGACTTCGAAAAATGCTTTGTTCGAATTCTTTTCCATTCACAGGAGGCACTACAAAAAGTAAGACGTCTGCGAAAGAAGACATTTCCGTTTCCTCATTAAGTCTTTTTGGAAGCCAAGGGCATTTATGAAGGACTCCGTTTTCAAATGGTGTATGTCAACAGGCCAAAATTTAGTTGCAATAAGGCATAAATGAACTGAAATTTAGATCATATGCCACTGATCATTATTTACTTAACAGGCAGTCATTTTATAATAAAGGTAAATATTTCATTTCGTATTAAATGAATTTCTTAATTGCAAAAGGCTTTGAGAGGAAACAAATTTTAAAAACTGACTTTACAGGGAATCAGTTATACTTTTACGGCAATAAATAACATAATTCAGAATACTATTTGTTATTGTACAAATTTTTGAGTATGTTAAATGTGTCAGATGGTGGGTTATGATTTTTTGATCGCCAGGCTACCGACTCTTCTACCACCCTTCTTTCTGCCGCAGTAAAATACATGCGATGGCTTCCATAGAAGTACTTTATACAAACATATTAGGTGATTCCAAGTAATTACATTGCTGTCATATTGAAAGCAGGAACTTTAACATAGGGAAAAAGTGGATATTGTTACTGATTTTGTATTTAGTTAGCTATTTTTAGTAGAATTATAATTAAAGTTGTTTTATATCCTCGTGCAATGCAGCACGAGACATGTGTTAAGAGAAAGCTAAGCCGGAAAAGTAGAAATACAGGAGCACGCGCATTTAACTTTCAATAAATAGATATATCGTAATTTATATTTAAATTGAATAAATGTAATTGGCTACTGTGTTAGCTGTAACCGTAATTCTACGTTTTTGCTTTCGAGAAAACAGAAATTACCAGAACTTACTCGCGACCGATTAAAAAGTTTTAAAAAGCCGGAGAGAAACATCTCGGTTCAGTTTTTGCTTAGTTAACTACTGTTGTTGATTGTAGTGAATTGTAGGCGAGATCGGATTAATTTTCTCTTTTGTGTTGTATTTTAACGTTTGAGTAGTTTAAAGTATAGCTACTGATTATATTGCGGGATATTGTACTAATATCTCTGAGGAAAATTCCAGCGTTTTATTATATTTCTTGAAATAAGAATAAATTTTATCAACGCTTTATCAGACTTGTGCATTCAATCTATTACGAGCCCATACGCACGCAATAATATATTTAGTTTTGTAATCTCCTAGCAGTTTGTTTTGAACATTTTTTAAACCAACTTAACAGATTTTAAGGGAAATGATGACAATCCTGAGACCATAGAGATATTATCAAATTTGCAAGCTGCCGAAAGAAATTGATAACACGAGGAGCAGTGGAGAATTCTAACTTTTAACGTTTAATGATACGTAAATGAGCATACCAAACCTATTTACTTGATGATACATTTCTGTTTATGGTAATTTTGTGTTCTACGTTAATTCCTTTTTTTCTTCTGTATTTAAAATATTTATACATACATTTATCTTATGTATTTTTATCTGCTTAAAGTAGCAATCTCAATGAATACTCGCAAACAATTTTTACTCTAAATTATGGCATTGTATTGTCACTGGCATGATTTCAGTTATGCAATAATTTTATCTCGAAACGCATTTAGGAATCATTATTTCCTTAAATTATAGGTAATTTTATAAGACTTTTCGAATATCACATTTCCTTAGCAAATATCAAATAAATTCTCTAAATTCGGATTATTCCTATTATTTTTAAAATTTTGTTACTTATTTTAATATTTAATTCATGTTAATGTTACTTCTGTTAATTTCTTCAAAACGACGTTGCCATTCTATTCCAAAATCCAAATTAAAACTCTGAAAGACCCTAAATTATGGTATATAAATCCCTATATTACGGACTATGAGAAAAAGCACCTATTCCAAAATTATATAATGTTGTCCTTCGTTGCCTTTCAGCATCGACAAAAAATTGCAGTATTGAACAATTTATATTCGACCAAATTTCAGTACTGAACAAATTTTACTCTAAACTATGGCATTGTATTGTCACTGGAATGATTTCAGTTATGTAATAATTTTATCTCGAAACGCATTTAGGAATCATTATTTTCTTGAATTTTAGGTAATTTCATAAGATTTTTCGATTATCAAGCAAGCTACTTAGTGAAGAAAGTCTGTTTAGGGATAATATAGTGCATAAATTTATAGTTCATTTAAATGGTAATCTTGATCTAAAATAATGATGCTGAATAGAATTCCAAACTTTAATTCGTTAGTAAGTGTGATTTCAATTAAAAATGTTTGTAATATAATATTTATTTAGTTAAAAATCTAATATTCATTCCGTTAATATAATATTAATGAGTCCAAAGGGGCAATTTGCCCAGAACTATTCATTTCATTTTGGTATTTTGCATTGATTCACTAAAAGCCTTCTTTCACTTTTCAAATTGTTGCTACCAAATATTATCGCCCTGTATTATATTTAAAGAAATTAAATATTGAAGAATTTGCGTTAATGTATGTATGTTTCTCGCATTGTGATAAAACAGCTGTGCCTAGAACCACCAAATTTTGAATATTGAACGTTTCCACCCGAATATGAGCGTCTGGAACCCCAAATTTGAAATTTGGAATTTGTTTTATCATCGATTTCATATTTTGTAAAACTTTAACGAATTCTTCATTAACAAACTCAAGGATTTCAAAGCGAGCAACGGCAACATTGTAAAGAAAAAACATTTTTATCTCCAGCGCGTAAGGTTGTTTATCGGAAATTCTACAGATACACTCATTTTAAAATTATTTCGCTACATTGCTCTTGAACTTTATGGTTTAAGTGCCAAGAACATAGTATTTGATAAATAAAGGTAAAAAACTCAACTTTGGACATAACTTAAAATCTGAAATCTTTCAGATTTTTTTTACTTATTTCTTTTTTTTTTATTTTATGATAATTATGTCCTTCCTAAATATTTACAATTCATCTGTGAATGTCATATTGTTAGTGTAAATCTGATGTTAAGAAAATTTTGCATTTTTCACTGCTTACGCAGCGACTGATCCACGAATTTTGCCTTTTCATTCAGAGATGAAATTACTGTATTAATTATTTCATAAGGGTTTTTTATCTGTTGTGAATATTTCAATTTTCTTTCTTATTTGCTCACATTCCTTCCCTCCACGTAAGTGCACATTAACTTAGTATGAGAGAAAATCATCTCCTAGTTATGGTCAATGAATCCACATTCTTCGAATGGTTGGTTTGGTAAGCCGCCTTGCCAGTTTTTCTTACTAGTCCTTCAGATTCTTTCCTTGTATAGATATGCAGAGAAGTTCCGATACTTATAGGCACAGAAAAAATAACTCTGATTTATTATGTTTGTCCTATGCTGAGTGGTGACAGCTGTTTTCTCGCATTGTTAACTGCATTTCCACTGAGCCTGTTTTATTTGTTGGGGGCCGATTGGCTAAAGTTGCATAACATTGCATAGATCCTTACCGTTTCTAATCCCACAAACTCAATGTTTTGACTGTATCGCGCCGTACAAAAGTAAGCCAAATACATTTCTTTTTTATCTGCATTATTCTCCGTTTCCGGTAAAAGTATCTCCAAAAATATCTTCTCTTCCTTCAGCAGACAGCAAGCTTTTTCTTGATTAATCAGTCTAACTCATTATAACATTCCACAAATAAGCTTAAACCTAATGAGTAGATTAATTATCTTGCCACTTCAGTCTAAGCTTATGAGCACTTACCCAACGGACTTAGCAGTCTATCTGTAGCGAAATGAAATGAAATGAATGAAATCCAAATTTTGTCTTCTCTTTTAGTATCTTTTAATAGACTTAAGGACTATAAAGCTCCTTTTCTATCCACCTTATTTTCTCTGATGACTGTTCGCTCGAGAAATATGTAAATTAAGGCTTGAAGTAAAGCAATTAAGATGAGAATACGAGCATAACTGATTAATTGAGATTAACTGCGACTGTCTTGCTGCTAGCCGACATATTGATTTGTAGGTAAGACATTAAACTCTGTTTAACTCAGCTGCTGAGAGAAATAGGCTAGTTCACGCTAAATGTAGTTAAATTTGCTATGTAAGCAAATTCGATTAAAAGCTTATTTATTTCGTTTAACAGGGTGCGTGCCAAGTACGCATTTCTCTCTAGATGTTATATTAACTTAATGATTCACCTCTGCATTTAGTTGGAACTTATAAGGTTAGACTACAGAAATTTCTGTTCACATTCGCTGTAAAGTAGCGTTCGTGTTCAGAATAAATTTGTTTTATATTATAAGCTTATACGTTCATTAAGAATTTGGTTAAATTTTGTATCGTTGTTGAATCGAATAGTTTATTGATTGAAAAGGAAGTTTGAAAATAATAATGATAATGCATGCAAACGTTTATAGCCTCAGTATTAAGTAGTTATTGAATAATTTCGCCTTTGTTAAGTATGATGTATTCCAAGGCGCGTCTTAAAAGCACTTAGTTTATTTTTGTTTCAGTGGCAAGAAAATAATTGCAATGCCTTGCAAAGATTGGTTGGAGGCTTGTGTAGCAAAACTTTCATTTTTGATGAGACAGAATTAATATGAGTTCAAATATGCATTGAAACATTTTATACTAACACTGAGAACAACCGATAATCAAATGGTTTACAAGTGCTAGTGTGACCTGCGTTCACCTCGCCACAAGCCGCTGGTAGTTCGACATCAGTTCTATTCCTAGCAAACGAGTTAACAGTTTCATGGTTTTCCATATTTCGGGTATTGTTCAGAGAACAGCCTTGACGCCAAAAACGGAGAAACAGCTTATTGTGGTATGGCAGGCAATGGTTGTCATTCGATGACGTACTTCCTCTAGGTAGACAGCCGTAATACTTTTCCCTTGGTAAGGGATTATCTCTAGTATTACTTATTATCTGTAGTATTTATTATTAGTATTTATTATTGTAGTATAGTAATAAGTATTTATTACTGTAGTATTTATTATTGTAGTGTTTATTCTGTAGTATTTACTTTCCCTTGGCATGGTGAAATGTCGCCCATACCCTTAAAGAAGCCAAGTTGGCGCAACCAAGGCTGTTCTCCGAACAATATCCCATATTTCTAACATACGCACAAGCTAGTTTCTCTCAGAAAGTCCTTTTATTCCTTCCCTTAAGCAAATACTTTTGTTTGTTTCCCCATTTCGAATAAAAAAATTTGGCAAATATACAAATACCAGGGAACATTATAATTGCATTGGATTCAGTGGTTTTTCGTGCTTCTAATGTAAAAAGAAATCTCTTAGTCCTCTTTGGTTTGGTTTCGTTTATTTGATTTATGTCAAAGCATTTGAGGGTTATCCGCCTAAGGGGAGGGAGGTCTTCGTGGATGACATTTTGAAGGAAACTGGCTGGTATACACATTACACATGGGGGAAATCACAAAAACGTCGATGCCTCCAGCCCGTTCACGGGCATTCAAACCACAGACCGAACTACGAATGTTCAGTGACTTAACCGCTCGGCCGCTGGTGGGCCTTAATATCATCTACGAAGCCACCTACGTTTAGGCGAATAACCTTCAGGTGTTTTGCATAATCCACAAACTAAATACTTTCAACTTCTATTAAATTTAAAGGTTCTATTGTATTCATATTTTCAATGCACTCTAAGTAAAAGTAAATCTAGACATTTTCTTTTGTGCTTTCTATTTCTAAAGCAACATGATAATTTATTACTACCTCTATGAATGTTTCTGGATGATAGCTAATTTGATCAAGATTAGATTATTTATTGATCAGAAATTTAAATTTATATTTATATATTTAAATTTATATATA
>KK119255.1:189234-227159 GCA_000611955.2 Stegodyphus mimosarum | reverse complement strand
TACATGCATTGAAAAATAATAGCATTTAACGTATTAAATAATAATAATAATAAATATATTTTATACAGAAAATTTATAATATTTTTTTCTTTTCACAATATAAAGCTGAAGTTTTTTTATTTAAAATAGACATATTTTTTCTAATAATAGAGAAATAAATAATAATACAAAGCAATAAACAATTTCTGATTATACAGAGTATCTCTCCCGCCTTCTTAGCATGCCTTCGTGGTGTAGTAGTCAGCGCAATGTGCGTATACGAAAGGTCCTTGGTTCGAGTCCCGGCAAGGGCATTGCTCATTTTTCATCTCTCCTGCTTCTAAATAACCTAATGTCTCTATAGTGGCACTCGAAAGAAAAGGTGGTGGATGATAATTTTGCACTACCACGATTTGGCGATTGGGTCACCTAATCAACATTCGCCCTTTAAAAGGGGGAGTATATAAGGCATCTCTCCCGCCTTCTTAGCATGCCATCCTGATGTAGTGGTCAGCACGCTCGGCGCGTATTCGAGAGGTCCGTCGTTCAAGTCCCGGCGATCTCTCTTGTTTCAAAATGACCTAATGCCTTTGCAAGAGAAATAAATAAATATTGGAATTTGCTTAGTATGACTGTAGTTAGGGGTAATACAAAACAAGTAAAACAGACAAGTAAAAGAGAACTCTGTATCATTGAAAGCCCTTGAAATGTTATTGTTGGCAATATTAAAGAGGGCATTTTTTCACTAAGAAACGTTGTGAATTCTAACCTTATAAAGGCCAGAGATAGCTTGTGATGTACTGCCTGCATAATATTAAATTTGAATAATTTTTATTTAATCTTTGTTTCTAGAAATTTGAAAACTGTAAAATAATTCATCGATTTCTAAATAAAATAAAATAGTGAAATGTTAAATAAAGTAATTTGCGCACAATGCATCAAATTTCATGACTGAAAAATTGGTCACGTTACTTTTAATCTAGAAAGGTCCCTTCTTTTAACAATTAGGAGTCAGTCATGCAAAACAGTTCAAAGGTCCTTCAGATATTAAAACATTACTTAAGAACAAGGTGCAAAAAATAAAATCATTGAAGTTTATAAATTTTGTTACGATAATTTTAAAAAAAATTCTTTTATTTTGTAGTTGCACATTTTTTTGCCATATCTATTTTAGCAACAGAAGTTTAGTTGAATGCAATAAAAATCTTTGGTGCCTTTTAAATTTTTTATTTGAATCTACTAAATACCATTTAGCAGAAACATGAGATATTCCCTTGCTGGAGAAAAGTTATGTTCAGAATACATAAACGAAACATTTCTTGGCACATGAACATGACTAGATAAACCACGGATAGAAGCTATTCCCCAAGCAGTACGCCAGTTGATTTCTTCGAGTAAGCGTATATAGAAGACAGTGTAATCGTGTAACAGACGATAACTATCGTAAAACCCAAAACACGAAGAAATCAGGCAATTGGGACTGTTTCTCAATATCATTGCGTCAGCAGACATTGACACTGAAAATCAAAACAGGAACAAAAATTACACATACTGTGTAAAAATATGATAAGAAAAAGTTTAAGTTATTGTCTTAAAACTCTATGTTTCTCTCATTCACGCAATTTTCGAAATTAAATTTTTATATGTATCATCCTTCATTAAAGAGTTTCAGATTTACGAGAAAGGTTCTAGGTATAAATGTTGAATTTAAGCATGAATATTCTCAGAATTCTGGAAAATGATTACATGAGCGCTTGTCTCGTAAGCGTTACATCATTTAATTTTTTTTTTATTTCTCAGACAGTTGTAATAAAAGCAGAAGTACAAAATAACAAAGATTATTAAGTTTCCATATTATACAACGCAGAACGTCAGTGTTTTCTTTATACGAGCTTTACTTCAAAAAAGCTACTTTCCAGATCTTTTACCTTTCCAAGAAACATATTGGTGGGTTGAAATTAGGATGTAATTATTTACGAATTTATTAAATGAGTATAAAAGTGCGTTCAGTTGTGGCTTAAAAACCTTTGACTTAGCATGCTAGACCCCATTCGACCGAAAATGGGATACGAAAACTTTCGGTCCTAACAAAACTACTCGATTAAATTTCCTCATGTATACCTTACTAATACCACCTTATACCGAGCTTCACGATGGGTCTAAATTTCATAGAATACTGCAGGCTAATCGGGAAAGTAGAAACTTTCGACTTCTTTTGATGCATATTTTCGAAGTTTTGCCATATGAATTCTATTTCATTATGCAATAAATACACATGATTAATTTTCCTTGAGATTATAAGCAACAACTTTTATTTAGTTAACATAACAGGTACATGAAACTACTTGCTTTCCAGTACGTCGCACCAGTTAGTTTGTCACCAGCATTTTCGTAATAGTAGCAGAAGAGGTAGTTAGATCTTCGAGCATTTCTGGAATAATTAGTGAATTCTAAAGCAATACTGTCAGAAACCAATTAATCCTGCGAATTCCGAAACTGAAGCAACGTCAAAAACGTCAAATACATTCAGAAGTGCACAGAAATCTACAATTAACGCAGAATTAGTTGACATCTGACTCAAATTGCATTTTGCTCTTGACTTCCAAGCTGCATTCAGTTGATCATGAAACTGCAGCAACGTCGAACGCACTCTGAAGTATACAGAAATGTACTATCAATACAGAACTATCAGACAGATGCTGAAATTCCACGCCGTTCTTGACTTCTAAGCGCAATCACTCGATTATTTGTCATCGCATTTATAATGGCATATGTCTACACCAAAGATGTAATGAATGGATCTCATTTTCCATCAACAATGCATCTCGATTATCCTTAAACCATTAAATTTAAGCTAATTGCAGATATTATGAGCGTTTCAGTTACATGCATGTAATCCGATACTTCTCGACATGTCAAAGTCTGAAGAAGTGGATCGCGTTCAGTAAAATAATACTTTGTTAATTAGAAATCAGCAACATAATTCGTCTACAGGATTGAGGCGCATTCCGTATCACTTTCGTAGAATATTGTCACAGTGTAATTATTTCCTAAATATCAAACAGCAACACTGTTAATAAGCCAATTTAAATAGTTTTCTCCCTTTGTAAAAGCTGTATGCCTCTCTCATTTGGGGCCTGTCCGTTAGATCTTATTTATTACGCATAATAAGTTTCAAATTTTTAGTTGCATTCGATCTTAATTTTTATCTGCGAAATAGTCTTGTTAAACGTCAAACAAAAGATGGAATTTTGAATTACTGTAAGGTTTGCTCGACTTCTGGAATACGAGACAAAGTTGTTTACTGAAACTACATGAAATCGTACTTCGTTTCTTGATAATCTTGAAATAAAAATGTCTTGAAATAAAATTTAATATATTTATAGAATTTAATTGGTTTATAAATGTAAATCTCAATTCAAGAATTTATATTTATTTTTATGTACTATATATTTGTCTTATTGCTTCCGTTTTCGCCTAATCTCCTTCCAAAAATGCTAGTGGAAATTCTAGATAGCAAAATTGCTCGCGAAATTATTGGCGTAAATACCAGGCAGCAAAAATTCCAAACTTTTCGCCATTTCTTATTGTTACACTTGTCTTAG
Organism: Stegodyphus mimosarum; assembly: GCA_000611955.2. NCBI lineage: Eukaryota > Metazoa > Arthropoda > Arachnida > Araneae > Eresidae > Stegodyphus > Stegodyphus mimosarum. The sequence continues at coordinate 223,575 of KK119255.1, read as the reverse complement.
ACACTGTTGCCTGTTGTTACACTTGTTTGAGACACTGTTGCCTGTTGTTACACTTGTTTGAGACACTGTTGCCTGTTGTTACACTTGTCTTAGACACTGTTGCCTGTTGTTACACTTGTCTGAGGCACTGTTGCCTGCTGTTACACTTCTCTTAGACATTGTTGCCTGTTGTTACACTTGTCTGAGACACTGTTGCCTGTTGTTACACTTGTCTGAGACACTGTTGCCTGCTGTTACACTTCTCTGAGACACTGTTGCCTGTTGTTACACTTGTCTGAGACACTGTTGCCTGTTGTTACACTTGTCTGAGACACTGTTGCCTGTTGTTACACTTGTCTGAGATGTAAAATCAGCCAACGCCCACGAAATTTCTCATGCCAAGGAGCACAAGATTAGGCCTGTCGCTGGCAACAGCCTTAAGCACCTTACAGGTGAAAGGGCGATTTAGCTCAGTTCCGCCCCTAATTTTGATGGAGCACTTCGCGGGGGGACGGGTTCGAAGGTCTCCCACTCCTCTCTCCTTTCACCAAACCACACGAGAGGACATTCCGCTCGCCGCATGTCTGAAATTCCGCCATACCGCACCAACACCATACATTTATAAACAACCATGGCTTCTCCGGGATCCGAACCCGGGCCAGCAATCAGCGAGGCTAACTTCAAAATCGGTTGGGCGGCTTTCGCTGTTTACCCCGAGAGAGTGCAATTAATTTCGCCTTCTTTTCCAGCGATAAGACTTTTATCCTACTTACAATGCATCGCCTCTTTGTTTCTAAATTTGACATTTAAAATAACGCTTTTCAAAGTAACCCACACTATCGCTGCTATTATTTTAATTATTTAATAACATCAAAAGGTAACATTGAAGGAAAAATTTTATAATAATTATGAGATACCGGATTAAAATATTCTATATACTTCATAGTTGTTTTATAAATGAACGTTTTGCAGATTTCCTGTGATACTCAGAGTTCTTCTGATACTATTGTACTCAAGAGGAAACTTGACTAACGTTTATACAGAGAGAGTGAATAGTTATGTTTATCCGAGATAATGAAGACGTATAGATATTATTTATTCATCATTTTTATCAAAAAATAAATTTCTATGTATAATAATATGCTTAAGCTTTCTCATGTATTAAATTTTCATATAGCATATTAATATTTTAATATTGCGTTATAAGTTTAGTTATTTAGAATTTGGCAAAGCATTCGAGGGCTATCTTGTTAAGGGAGTGGAGGGCTTTTCAAGCGAAACAGACTCTTGTTCATGTGATACATTTTGAGCCTGAAAAACATTCGCGCTGTTTTTTTCGAAGCACTTAAAGCATTTTTGAAAATTTAGTGTTTATTAGAATTAGAAATTCCCAAAACTGCTGATCTAAAGTTTTTAATTCATACAAACTGCTTCGCTTCGGATAGCAAACAATAATAATAATAGCTTCCGATAATTAGAATAAAAATAAAATTAACAAAAATGTAATGGAAAATAAACGAAAATAATTAAAATAAGAAGCAAAATTAAAGTATTAAAAAAAAGAGAGAAAAGTTTGACAAATAAGGTTGTAATAAGAATACATGCAAATAGAAAATTAGATGTAAAATCAGTAGCAGAGTGCTTAAAATCAGTTACAAAATGTAATTTCAAGATAGCAGATCCATTTTCCTCCAGAATTATCTAGCATAGTAAACTGCATATGAAAATGCTACTTAACGGATAAATAATCAGACTAGGATTCAGGTATTAAAACTGTTTGCAAGAATTCTGCCTCTGTCTAATATCTTATCTGAGAACTAACTATACGTTTTTTAATACCACTGAAAAGACCTAAAATGTAAAGAAATGCTTTGTAGTCATCCTACGCAGCTAAGAAATGCTATTTATTCCTTATCAAATCTCGCTGTCAGACAAAATCTTGGGGTTTATTATCAAGTTTGGTTTGGTTTATTTGATTATGGCGAAGCACTCGAGGGTTGTCTTCCTGAAGAGAGGGATGTCGTGGAGGACGTTCTAATGGAAACTGGCTCGTATTCACGTTACACATGGGGAAAAGCACAAAAACGCCCAAGCAATCAACTCGTTCGCCAGAAATCGAGGCAGTCGAACTACTAGTGTTCGGCCAATTTACCTCTCGGCTGCTGGTGAGCTGGGTTTATTATGAAAGCTTACCTTTATTTTAAATTTTATATAAGAAATTTAACCGACCAAAGCTTTCATTTATTAATCTACTCTACTAGTCTGAAAAAAAGGGTATCTGTTTCAAAACCTATAGCTGTGAGTTAAATAAATGTAGAAACTGCAAATACAGAAAAGGAACATAAAGCCCATTTGTCAGATGTGCAAATTGCAAATGGTTACATCATTAAAAAATATTCCTATTGACAATTTCCCCAAGGGACACTTTCAGATTTTTCAAAGCGAAGCAACAATCATTTTTTTTTCTCGAAAATTCTGACAAAGTGATTTTAATTTGGATAAATGATCTCGGAGAAGAGTTGCCACTAAAATAATAGAAAAGGCGGGCCAACCAGTGGCCGAGAGTCAAAGTCGCTGAACACTGATAGTTCGGTTCGTGGTTCGGAATCCGATGAACGAGTAGTCTGTATAGGCGTTTTTGTGGTTTTACGCATGTGTAACAAGCCAGTTTCCCTTTGAATGTCCTCCACGAAGGCAACCCTCTACTTAGGCAGGTAGAACTTGATTTTTGCCGTTATTAAACAAACTAAACTGAGAAGAAAGCTAAATTTAAAATATCTGCATTTGAAAGTTTACAGTTTTTAAGCAGAGAGTGCATTCTTTATTTAAAAATTTTGAAACTTTGAAAATATTTTAGTCTATTCTCCAGTGCAATAACAGTAGAGTGTTAAGAAATGAATCAATTTATTTATAAATGCATTTCTCTTTTCATTGTTTCATGGTAACAAGTATAAACTAATAAAATAAAAAGAAAATATTTGTTTTGAAATCTCTAGGCTTTCTCTGTCATTAACAAAGAGAAACGAAACTGGCATTGGACATAATTTAAAACTTTATCTGCATGTGCTAATATTTTCCTAACATCAGACGTATTTCCTGAAGGAAATCCGAATAAAGTTACGTTCGGCAATAATAGAAATGAAGCTTAACGCACTGACATTGGCCCACTTAAAGATTAGAACAGCACACATAAATTTTCATTTGACTGGAAGAAACAGCAGGTTTTATGTTGTAGTGACATTAAGTTATTTGGAAGTAGGAGAGGTGAAAAATGAGCAATGCCCTCCCGGAACTCGAACCACGGACATCTCGAATACGCATCGAGCTAGCTGACTACTACACCACGAAGGCATGCAAAGAAGGCGGAAGAAATACCTTATAATGTTTCCTTAAATTTTGGCATAACACAATGAAATCAAACAAGTAACGAAATAATAATTTCGATTTGTAAAGTTAACAGTAGTTATTATTCTATATTTAAATAACGTTTGTAAATAATGTAAATAATGTTTCGATGATTTCTAGTTGAATGAGCATAGCTCGGAGCTTTTAGAATTCGAACAATAGTTATCATTCTAATATTCGAGTATTTACATTATTCACTTTTAATGCTGTTCTTACATATTTACTTTACGTGCCAACATCTTCATAACTAAATGCAACATTTCCAGTTTCGAATCCGCATCTTTTAGGATAACTTCGATAAATGGATAGGGTGTAGCCAAAATAACTGCATTTATTTCTCTTTTGTTTCCTTTTTTACGATGTGCACCTGCCAATTTTAGGCTTTCGCCACTACAAAAGCCAAACGCGATGGTAGTTTTATGATGAAACCATCTAATAGGCGGCCACCGATATCTCCTATAAAAGGACAGGCAATTTTTATCCATGCCTTTTCTAGGATTCGAATTCCGACCCTTTTGGTATCGCAGTAAACTCCTCTAACCACTATACCATCTGAGCGGCTTACACTATTTATAGCAAAATCATTGGATGACAAAATGAAATAAATCCACATCTGAAGATTCGTCGAAAGAACTCACCTGACCACCTCCCAAGCTTCTGGTCTGCTTTCAAGAGACAAAGTGCTCAAAACTTCTTCCCTGAAAAATTCACCTCATCTAGAGGATATATTTAACTGCTGATTTCACAAAGGTCAGGCCCTAAATGGGAATCTCTAAGGTACTAGTAAGTGCAGGGAAAATATCTCCTTCTGTAAGCCAGTATACAGACGAAAGTATCGAAGATAAAATTAAAGAATATTGTTTAAAAAATTTGTTACCACAGTGCGAGTTACCGAGTTAGTTTTCCAACCTGTCACTAAAAATGTACGAGTTTAATGGATTGTAGTTTAATAGTTGAAAGCCAGTTTTAGAGAGAGCAAATGTTAAAAAGCAAATAAAAATTATCAAAATTATCTTCGTAATTATTTCTCACGTCCAGATACTATATAAAAGCAAATACACATTTTCATTCACGAAATATTTTCCTAACAATTCCTATTATTGTAACTATTATTTTTACTAGTATTGTATAACAAAATTCTTATTAATAATTCCTATTATTGTTACTATTTCACTTTCTGAAGAATATCTTCTGAAATGCTGTTTGTCGGAAATAATTATACTATCATAATATTCGCTATCTCCAATTTTAATGATTGCTTAAAAAAATTTGTGTACCATTTATGATATTATTAATTTAATTTATAACATGGCCATACCAATTTTGAATACGTATTTAATGACTGCTTAAAAATCTATATATCATTCGCGATGTTATTAATTTAGTTTATACGATGTCAGTATCAATTTTGAACACGTAATTGTTAGACTATCATAGACTTACGTTATTCATACACTATGAAAAGCACTTATTTTTCCAAACTTTATAAGATACAGAAATTTAATTTTTTTCACTTTTCTTTCAAGTATTATTCCCATTTCCGTTTTGCTTTGGTTAAATGACATTCATTGCGAATAAGCTTCTGAGGTTCGTTTGCTTACTTTTTACTTTAACCAACTGAAAACTTTAGTGCTTGAGTAAAATCTAATCCAAAAGAATCAGGAGCGCACTGGGGATGAAAGAAAACATTACTGTGCCGTTGAGCTCAAATAAATGCTCAATTCATGTTTATATGTATTTTTGTGCCTTTCTTTTGAAAAAGCGATTTTTGTTTATAATAACATGAAACTTAATGAACCTGTAATATGTATGCTTGACAAAAATAAAACGAAAATAACATAAGTTTTTAAATATTTTAATAAATTATCTGCGTAAAAACGCTCTGTTCAAAATCCTTTCAAGGTTACTTCTACTATTTATATAAAAGGGTTTCAACTTAATTCATTGTTTTACGCTTAGTTGATTTTGTGAAACAAAATGCTGCAAAGTTATGCTTCGTGAAGCATTTGTTTTTTTACTCTTTGTAATTTCAAGCAAGAAAATAAAAACTTGCTTCTGAAAAGGCGTCTTTACACTGTCAATAAAAAATAGGTAAAAAACACTTTAAACTAAAAGCTTATTGAAGTTGCATGCGTCTAAGTATACGAATGATTGTCTAAGATCCTTTGATAAATGAATTAAAATGCCTATTATACATTTAATTGCAGTTATACATTTATTATGAGGCATCAAAAATGGAAAGAAAATTAATAAAAATCTGTCAACTGAAAATGAAAACTGTTTTCTTCCTTCAAAATGCATTTTTAATTTCTCGTACGAACTAAAGGAAAGACTGTAATCGCGAAAACTTTTGGCTATCATATTTAAAAATAAAATATCCATTTTGGCCGCTCTCGAATGCATTTGAACGACTTTTTTGCGTGACATGTGTACGTACGGACAGAATAAAGAATTATGTTTTCCAAAACGGATTGTAAAATAGATTTAAAATGGATTCAGAAGAGATTTTTTTTCTTGAAGTTCACATGTACGTAATATATATATATATGTGTGTGTGTGTGTGTGTCTAGAATCGCAACTCAGACTAAATCTGCTCTCATCTGTAAAGAGTACTCGTCCCCATTCATTGTCTCTCCAATTCCGGTGTTTCCGGCACCACAGAGAACGCCTTCTCCGATGGGCAGGCGTTAGAGGTACACACCGTACAGGGCGCCGTGCAAACAGACCACCACCGTGCAGTCTTCTGGCCACGGTAAAACGCGATATCGGTCGTCCAGTCGCCTGTGTCGTGTGTCCAGCGATTTCTCCTGCTGTCTGCCGCCTGTTTCTTCTGGCCTGTAAGGCAATATACCGGTCATCTGCGAGTGTGGTTCCTCGTGGGCGACCACTACTAAACCCCCGGATAGCTGTTCCTGTAGTTTGAAATTGTTTCCAAAATCGTGAAACGAAGCTGTGAGCAATTCCGAACTCTGCAGCCACACTTGTCACACTGCGGCCTTCCTCCAACTTCCCAATGATTCGACCTCGGGTAAAAGCATCCAGATGTCGTCTAACAGATTGATTATTCGCCATTTCTCGCTGAGGCAGCAACTCGGCGTGATTTTAACTTCTATACGGCGTGCAATCTCTTTGCCAGAAATACTGATCTTACACCGACAACATGCTTTATACTACTCAGACAATCCCCCATTACGTCTACCTGCATATCTGCGCATGTGCTACCGTACATCACCTTACTTAATCTCCTGATTGGTAAGCTTTGTTCAGCTGATATGCTAATTTTTCGACTTCGTCCTTAATTTTTGCACACCAGTATATATATACATATATCGTATAACTCAAAAATGATTAGCCATAGAAAGTTGGAATTTTGTATATGGGACTGCTATCACATCTAGCTGTGCAGCTTTACACCAAACGCATACATATACTCACAATCTTACCCGGGTCGGTGAGCTCTGTTTTCTTGTTCTTATAAGCTGGTATATTGTGCATTTTTTTCTTTAAAAGTGATTGAATTATGCTGCTCTTATATTCCGCTTCAGGGTTTTATGCCTTTGGTTAATCTGCATACAATACTTTCAGAATTATCAACAATTTAAAAGTGTAAGTGACAGCTAGGACTAATGTTGCGACAATTTGTTCACATCTGAAACTTTTTGTAGTATAATGAATGCAATCAGGGGACGCGCCAACTTTAGTGTTTTTTTGGCCAGTGGGACCAAAAGTTAACTTTATGTTTTTGTGCACCGAAATTTTTGTGTTTCTTCCCGTTGGTACAATTGCTTGTTTTAGCGTACAGACTCTTAACTAATCAGATACATTACGGTGCCTTCAGAAATCATGTGACTAATGTACAGCAAATGTAAATAAAGACGATCATTCTTTCGCTTCTTTTCTTGCGAAATGTATCTCATAGCAAAAAAAATGCTTTCTTAACTGTTTTTAACTGTATTTTTTGTTTTAGGTTTTTCTGTAGTTTAAAATTTTAATGAAGGTGTTTTGAGTTCTTAATTATTTTTGTTTTGCCACGAAGTGAGAACTGAGTTAATTGAATGAGAAATACATCTCTAATGAAATATGAGGAAATAAGTTTAAATGATACAAAAAAAGTGTGTATAATTTAATAGGCCATTCAAGGAAGTCGTACAGTGTTCACACCAAATTTTAGATTTGCATTTCCTTGACAGAAGCCTCTTGATGAAAGATACTTTTATGCTTTCTGAAAAAGCATACTTAGTGCATTTGATCTTGATATTACAAAAATGAAATCAATCTCTTCGTTTAAAACAAATAAAATACAGATTCAATCTTATGTTAACAATTAATACAGAGACTTAATTTTCATGTAATCTATAATGTAGTTAGGAAAAAGCATACGTATGTGCTGTAACATCCAGTTATACATGAATAAACATTCCCGTAAACAGTAGCTAATTAAATTAACAAAGAGTTTATGGCAAAATCAATAAATTAAGCAGCTGCAGAGATATCGCTGTACAAACGTACCCACTCAATTTTTACCTAGCTGGTAAGAGACTCAGGAAAGAAAACAATGTGAAGAGTGATATAAAAATAGATACAAGATTCTGGAAGTTACTCATAAAATTGTCATACATAAAGAAAATAATATAGACAACTAATGTGATTCATTTGTTATGAATCAAAACGTGAGCAAATTAAAAACTGTGTGGAGGTAAAGAACTAGAATTTAAATTTATACTCAGAAGGCAATATTCCTATAGATAATAAAGGTTTCAAAGGTGACGCCAATTGAAGTTAATTTAGGTACGCTGCGCAAAAAAAAAAACGGGACAGTTCTATATCTCCCGCTCTACTGGGCCGATTGACGAAACTAAAACTGGGTTTTCCATGTCTCGTAAACGCGAGTTGTTTTATATATATATTAGATTTATATATAGCAGTGTTGTAATATAGGATTTTGACACAAAATCGGATTTTTTCTAAACTGGTACGTCAATATTTTTCCATATTTCGTTTCTACGACTACAAGTATGCCTAAATATTAAATTTTGTAAAATTTCGTGAGAAATTTACGAAGAAGTTCAAAACTTTATCTTGGCGCCAAGAATAATTCACATGGAAAACTTCTGATTTTATAGCAACTATTCTTTATATTTCTTTGTACGAAGTAAAAAGGAAGTATTGTAAACGCGAAAATTTTCGGGTGTCATATTTCAACTAAAATATCCATTTCGACCGCTATCGAATGCAGTCTAACGATGCTCTTGCGTGATATCTGTACGTAAGGACAGAATAAAGAACTCTTTTTTCCCAAAAAAAGTATAAAACAGATTTAAAATGGATTCTGAAGAGATATTTTTAACTAAAACCCAAAATTAACCAATCATAGCCTAGAGTACTTTCCGTATCTACTCGATATAAATACCGCTCCCAAGAAATTATGTCCTTCTTTTCCTAGCTCCTGCCGCGCTGTCAACCCTCTGCTACTCTGCCTGTCTTTCTCTTATTCTAAACTGACGTCGTATCCCCGTTAATCTGTGCATATTAGAAAATATTGTTATTGCTTATGATCTAGAAATATTTCATCCATTAAGAAAAATGCTCCAAAATAAATTTGGTGTTTTATGGATATTCAGTTTCGCTATCTTCGACAGTACGCATTCAAGCCCCCATCCATGGCATGCAACCTGTTAAATAAAATGGAATTTAATTCCTCATGCGCATGAAATCATCACACATATGTATGTGTGTAATGAAAATAAATTTAGAAGTATTGATGTAGGAACACTCGGACGTAGAAATGCAGAAAATACAGATGGCGAAGCACGCAGATGTCATATTAAAGAGGAATAATTCTGATTACGTAGAATGCTAATCCATAATGAATAGAAAAATTAGCAGTCGAGGCGGATTAAATTCAATTTTTATTTAAATTCATCTTAGTGGCCATAATTCACTTGGCATTTTAATCGTGTTTATTTCCAAAACATTTAGATTTTTTAATACTATTTCGATGGGAAGACAGCACAGAGAAATAGCGTCCGAGCAGCACAGAGGGTGAAGTTAAAAATGTGCATTCATCCAATATGGAATATCATGGAGAAGAAGGTTTTAATTTAAGTCAGAAAGGTTTTAGTTCTCAAAATGTCGAGTTTAGGTTTCGAAATACCCACATCATCAGCGTTGCATAGGCCATGCCAGACGGATTGATCTTTAAATGACGGAAGCCAGAGAAGTTATTACGATTTTTAGAAGGGAGAATTAAGGGCTTACCGTTAGTTTAAATTCTAATTTTGATTTGCATATTTTTATTTTATACACATACATATGCATATATAGAGAGAGAGAGATAATATGAAAGATAAAAAATATGTAAATCAAAATTATAACTTAAATTAGCAGTAGTCCTTCCCACTTCCAGTAGTATATTCCTACTGTCTGTTCTAAAAATCGTAATAACGTTTCTGGACTGCATCATTTCTAGATCAATCCATCTTGAATGGTTTGCGAAAAGCTGATGACGTAGCTAATTCTGAACCTGAAATCAGAATTTCCAAAACTGAAAACTTTCTAACCTAAACCAAAACCTTCTATTGGTAAGCCTTCATAATGGATAACTGTGCACTTAACTTCAGCTCTCCTACATACTATTTCGCTGTCTTTGTTTTGTCGTGCTGCTAGCTACGTTGTAATATAAAATGTGACAAAGTACTGTATAAAATTCTGGAGTGTGTATTGCGCCCATTGTCATGTATGACGAAACATCTGTTTCTACAATTCATTCCTGTACAACAATAAAAATTTATGTTCGATTCGGCCACGTCTGGCTACAAGTCTCTCCTTCAAAAGCCATCTTGCCAACTACGCAGTAAAGTCTCTTCAGGTTATAAAGCAGAGAACCACCACAAATCTGTTGCAGCTTTCTGTTGCAATCATCTTATCACATACTTATAGTATATATGTATGTAAAAGCAAGCGAAGGCATGCGGAGAAGGCGGGATAAATACCTTATAAGCTATTTTAATAGAATTGTAATTAAAACTGTTTTATTTTCCTGTGCAATGCAGCGCGTGACGAAATTTAAGAGAAAGCTGCGCCGAAAAAGTAAAAATACAAGAGCGCGTGCATTTAATATTTAATAAATAGATATCTCGTAATTGTACTATTTTGCTATCCAGAAAAATCGAGAAAATAGATTATACCAGAATATTCCCGTGATGCTTAAAAAGCTTTTAAAAGCTGGATTAAAACATCTCATCTCTGTTGCACTTGCTTTAAGCGAACTGTTGTTTACTTAGTGCTGTTATTGATTCCAGCGAATTCGCAGTGAGATCGAATCAGTTTCTCTGTATTTTGAATATGAGTTCTGTTAACGTTTCAGCAGTTCTAAATATAACTGCTGCGAGATATTGTGATATTGCACGAATATCTCTGAGGAAATATTTCAGCATTTTGTTTTATTTCTTGCGAAAAGAATAAATTTTAAATTTTATTAACTTTTTAACGACTTGTGCATTCAATCCATTACGAACCCGTACACATGCAATAATGTATTTATATTGCACGATGTTCTGTATATTAAGATCGCTTATTCTATAATTAAAGCAAATTTTCTCAATCATAGTTCTTAGCAACCCAACTGCTACATGAGAAATTGTAAGGAGTTCCATGAATGTGAAACAGTTATGAAGGGCCTAATGGTAAGGAATTTATGTAGAGATTCCCTAAAACGGGAATGTCATTTTCCGGGCTTAGGAAGAATAAAAAATTGAGAAAATGTAAGTTAAATCATGCAGAAAATTTTTAAATAAATTGAAATATCAAAATTTCAACTTTAGGTAAGGAATAAAATTTGTAGTTTGTTTCATAGTAGTTTTTCTAATTATAGGATTTAAAATATATATGCTTAATTCTCTGTTTTTAGTTTTCAATGTTCTTTTCAATTCCTCTTTCAATTTCAATAACAAACTGAAAAACATGAAAAATGAAAATTATTTACATGCTTTTTTATTTTTACATACTCGAGGCCATAATACAACGGGAACAAAATGGCAACTGAAACTGACACGAAAAAAGAATTAACATACTGCTCTTCTCTCGGTCCAAGGAATACAAAATGCTCTGTAACATAAGCGTAGTAACATAAAAGCTTTTTTTTTTTTTTTTTTCATTTTTCACTCCAGCATTACTTTTTAACAGAGGCTGTTGCACTTTAACCATCCGTTCTGCCATTACTCTCACTGTGAGCTGGTATTGAGAATAAATAGTCTCAAACTATGATACATTATCGCAACTTAATGGTTTCCGATATTATTCCAGAATTTTCGCCTCAAGGAACATTATTTTAATTGAAATTCTTTCCTTGAAATGCATTTCTGCGCACGGATGACTTTTGCCACAGCTTATCTTTCGCATCCTTCGACGAGGAAGAGGGGAAAAGATACAAGATATATGAATCTATTAAAGATGGAAGCGAAATCAATATCGACCGTGTTGTCTTATCCGAGCAACACAAAAAAGGAAATTGGAGGCAAAGGAGATGGAACAGCAACTTATGCAAGAAGGGAAACGCTTTTCCACACCATAGGCCATTCGTTTTTCTTGAGTACATTCTTCTGTATTAATTGGATTCCATATTAGGAAATAGCGGAAAATTGGATAGAAAGCTCTTTCTGAGCTTTGTATGTCTGCTTCACAGTTGCTTTAACAAATGCGTGAAACAAATTACATAAATTCAATGAAAAGTGAAACAGTTGTATTTGCAAGGTATTGTTAATAACACTCGCATTTTGTTGGTTACGTTGTTGTTGTATTTTGACAGTTCTTATTTTGAATTTATTCTATTTCTCTATCTCTTTTACGTTGTTTCAAATTTAGAATAGCAGCTTAGATTTAAAAGAAAACTAGTTTTTACTAATGCCTTAATTGCTGGTGCTCCCTTCCCCAATTTTTAGTTGAGCCCTAGTCATGAGCCCCACGGTAGAACTAGTCTTCTTTACAAATAAGACTAGGCGTTGAGGAAACCAAATATCTTTAAATAGTCTCTAACGATATTTAAAAATAAAATAATACCCTAAACTATGAACTTAGTACTATTGTAAATTATTAAGTCTAATTAATTATTTATTTGCACTTAGGTAAACCTTCTTGTTGCGATGACAATCAGCTTCACAATTAATAAATTTCTAATAATTCTAAATAAACTTCATAACACAGATAGGGGATAAAAGTTTAACAAAAAGGCCTATTGTATTCTTTTTTAGAAGCGTTAACAAAAAGGTTTATTAGACATAACATTAATAGCCTCTGTTACTGTGAGTGCTTCAAAAAGTAAACATTTAAATCGACAGAATACGGAATCAAGAAGTAAACCGATAGAATACAGAATCAAGAAATGGTCTGTTTAACTAGGCTCCATCAATAGAAATTCCAAGGCTACGCATTAAAAGAAATTACAGTTTCGCTACTTGAATTCAGACCTTACTATCTCAACTGAAATCAAATTGCGTTCTGGTGAATACCAGATGAAGAAGGCAAAAATTAAAATGGCATCGAAAAATCACTTTCCGAACATAAACTAGATACTGTAACTCATTCACGTAATAAATAAAATAAGGTAAATACAAAGTTTTTATGAAATAATCTTCTATTTCAAATTCACATATAGGTTAGGAACTTGAAGGAAGAAAATAATTCATCATGTAGTTTAATGGCAAAAGAGATTAAATTCTTCTCTTTACAAAATTCATCTATAATTCTATGTGACGAGTAATAAAAGCAAAAGCAAGCCTCAATAAATTCGTAAAAATTTTGAAAGGTTTCAGATTTTAAATTAAGTCCAAAGGGCTCTTTTTTTAACGTTTTGTGTGTTACCTTTATTTATTAAGTATCATGTTCTTCGCACTTAAATCATAAAATTCAGTCCAAGAGCAATATCGCAAAATAATTTTAAAATGAGCATACCTTTAGAATTCCCGATACACAGTCTCGCGCTGTGGAGATGAAAGCATTTTTTTTGTGTGTGCAGCGTTGCCATTTCTCGCTTTGAAATCCTTGAGTTTGTTAATCAAAAAATCGTTAAAGTTTTACAGAATATGAAATCGATACTAAAACAAATTCCAAACTTCAAATTTGGGCTTCCAGATGCCCATATCCGGGTCGAAACTTTCAATATTCAAAATTTGATCGCTGTAGGTACCGTTGTTTTATCACAATGCGAGAAACATACATTTTATGCAAATTCTTCATTATTTAATTTCTTTAAATATAACACAGGCCAATAATATTTGATGGCAACAATTTGAAAAGTGAAACAACGCATATAGTGAATCAACGCAGAAGCCAAAACGAAATGAATAGTCCTTCTGAGCAAATACGATTCACAGATTTCGTTATTTAAGTGTCCTCGCGTTCTTTATTTGTGATATAAAAGTACAGATGAGTTTTGTAAAGTGAATTATTTAATTCCTTGATCTCAATAAAATCTATAATAAATTATTTTTCTCCTTTTAATTCCTCAATCATTTTATGAGCTTTAAATAAATGCTTATTTCATAAACATTTTTTTTCACATTTTTAGTCTCAGTGACACATATCAATCAAATTTTGTTATTTGAAAAATCGTTTTTCAGCAGTGAAGCATCACTCAATTCATTTTCAACAATTTTGTTACGTCAAATGATCGAAAAAATCGAGCGATTTCCGAATATTCTCTAAAAATCAGAAATTACGTTAAAATTTTCATATAAACTTCATTTAAAAAAATTATTTTCAGTTCTATTACATGGTGCAAACGTTAAAATTCTGAGAGTTTTAGTTTTTTCGTTAAACAAAGATATATTAAAAAAATCGTTTCAATATTCCATTTTTAATATTCTAAGTCAAATTTTGAGGAAAATATTGCTGCACTCCATTACATTCTCATTCACAGTAAATATCTGAAAATTTTTTAAATGTAGAAAATAACACAATTATTACCTTTTTATCATTCTTCTTATAAAAGATAGCAAAGAATTTGTTTTTATGATCTGTAAAAATTCTAAATGTGTATATCCGATATTTTTTTAGATGTTGAAACTTTAAAATAATAAGAGTCAAATTGTCGAAAAACGTCCAGCGATTTTCAAAAATATTCCAAAAATTAAGAAATTAAATTCAAATTTTTATACAAAATTAAATTAGGAGATTCTTTTTCCGATGTAGCCAATGGGGCATCCAATTAACTTCTAATATTTTAAGCCTGTTTGTTAAAATGAGATATTTGGAACGAAAAAGAAATTCAAAAGTTTTTAGCTCAGATTTTGACGATCGCCCAAAGGAATTTGTTAAGTTTTTACACTCTGAGTTCGCAGTCTGCCAGTCAGCTGTTACACTCACGCCTGTTAGCCTATTTCTTTTTGTCTTTTCAGCTTTATTATTAATCATTATTTCCTTCGCACTTACGACTTACACAATTCAACAGCAAAATTATAAAAAATTTAAAAGCAGCATATGCGTAAAATTTCTGATGCAGTATTAAGTGTTTGCATGTATTTTCTATTTTTTTCAGTCTTTTCTCAGTTCATCACATCAAAGCTCAATTTTCTTACTGAGATGGATCGCATTTTTTTTCTTATTATTATTAACGTTTTCTGCGTTAATTTTATTTATTTGTGTGGAAATATGTACAAAATATTTCTCGAATAATTCACAGACTAAAAAGGGAATTTTACATATTTTAAAAATATCATTAGTGCCATTCTTTATGTAATTTATAAATTCTATATTTTTGCTTTCTCTGAGAATTGCATTAAGATGAACAAAATCTGATACTCGAAATTTCTATCTACGATTCATAACAAGAATTTATCCCTGGGGCCTGAGCCACTGCATATAATTTGTGGAGTCTTTTTCTGTGCCCGGCGAAAAGGTGAATAAAACGCCAATAATAAACAGATTGTTACGAGAGCTGTTTTTTAAGTAAGGTCCGTTGACGCATATACCTTAGTTAGCGCGTACGCCGCAACGAGTCGCTGCGCCACTGACCAGCGTAGTTTGAGAACAAACTCGCGCCAGTTTCAGCTCTGTAGCAGTCGAGTAAGCTTCGCTGTGCGTCTTTAAAATGTTTAAGGTGATTGAATCGCCCGCCACGTGTGAGATACGATCTGTTATCCGGTTTTTTATTACGAGAAACATGTCGGCTGCAGACATTCATCGCCAGGTAACAGAAGTTTATAACACTGAAGCAATGAGTGATAGTAAAGTCCGGAAATGGGTCAAGGAGTTTAAACATGGGCGTACAAACCTCTATGACGAAGAACGCTCAGGCCGGTACTCTGTAATCACTGATGATTTGGTGCATGCAGTTGAAACAAAAATTCGTGAGAACAGGAGATACACGATAACCACTCTTTCATTGGAATTTACCCACGTTTCTGGGTCGGTGGTGTACAAAATTGTGACTGAAAACCTAAACTTTACGAAACTGTGTTCTCAGTGGGTACCCAGACTCCTCACAGCGGAACACAAAGAAAAGAGTTCATTGGATTTTTTGATTCGATACGAGGAAGAAAGGGATGACATGTTGAGTCAAACCGTTACTGGAGATGAAACATGGGTATCCAATATCACCCCTGAATCCAAGCAACAGTCGATGGAATGGCGACAGACATCCTCTCCCGTCAAGGTCAAAGCCAAACAGCGCTGTCAAAGCGCAAGATTATGGCAACAGTGTTCTGTGACTGGCGCGGTGTTTTGCTGGTGACTTTATGCGACAAGGAACGACGATCAACTCAGACGCCTACTGCGCAACTCTGCAAAAGCTGCGAAGAGCATTGCAAAACAAACGGCGCAGCATGCTATCAAAAAGAATTTTGCTCCTCCATGACAACGAAAGGCCTCACACTTCTCAAACGAATCGGGTCTTAATCGAATCTTTTGGCTGGGAAGTTGTGGACTATGTGGACACCATACAGCGTAAACCTTCCTCTCATGGATTTGCACCTTTTCCGGTACCTCAAACACCATCTTGGAGGGAAGCGCTTCAGTGACAACGAAGAAGTGAAAATGGCTGTGAACCCGGCGTCAGACTTCTTTGAAGAGGGTTTTCAAAACTTAGTTTTAAGGTATAACAAATACATCAATAAACTAGGCAACTATGTATAAATATGAGCAAAAGCATGTACAATCCTAAAATAAAGGTTTTTTTAAACAAAATATTGTCAGTATTTAAAAAAAACGGACCTTACTTAAAAAACAACCTACGTATTATTATTTACTGTTCCTGACTTATTGCTTTCGTATAGTTTAACTAACTTGAGCAGTTTTCAGGATATATGGATATCATTATCATTTAAAATTGACTCTGGTTAACCTTGTTGCTTCCCAGGAGTGCCCGCAGGCTTCTCATTAACTTCCACTGCAATTCAAACAGTAAAATCGAAGGGCAAAAATAATTTGTTTAACAATGCATTCCAAATAAGAATTAAAATTTCTTAGGTGGTAACCTTAAATACATCAGAAATGTTTGCTATACTCCTAAGAAATGTCTATATAATTGTCTTACTATTCTGTATATGAAACTAAAGCTATTTACAAAATTAGCCTAAAATGAACTTTGTCTTTATTAACCCTTATTTGAAGGAACCTCGTTATTCGATATTGTTAAATAGTGCCTTTTTGGAGGACACCGCCGAACAAAGTTAACAATTTGCCTCAAAACTAACTATCCTAACTAGACCTTGAATTGTGAATTTTCACCTAAACAACCCATGGACCTTGATGCTACTGAATCTAAGATAGATCATGTATTTAAAAATATGTAACTTAAACATAACAAAACTCCAATAATCAATATTAAGTTTTAAGCAAAACTTTAGTATTTATTTTTCAAACAGATCAAATTATGAAAGAATCAATATCAATTAAATAATTTAAAAAATCGTTCATCCCCGGGGTGGGAAAATAATCTAAGAAAATTCTAACATTAGCAGGGAAACATTTTTTGTTTTAACAATTTAGTAATTTCATAAAAATAAACGCCTTCAAATTTAAGTAACTACCTATTAATCTATTAATCCAACATAACTAGTTCATCTCTTACCAATTTAAACTTTTTAAACAAAATTATTTTTTTTCTTAACAATTATATTTTTTTCCTTAACAATTATATTTTTTTCCTTAACAATTATATTTTTTTCATCTTATTATTGCACAGAAAATAAAATAATTCTACTATTCAGATGTTATTCATTAAACTGAGACCACCCTTTTTTTTTTCGGTAAGTTAAAAGTATTAAAAACTTGAGGAAATCTATTTCAGTTTGCAATTTACTTTAACCTCAACAAGTACCGTATGCTCACCAAATAAAACAAAATTTTAAATTCCTCAACATCTCAAATCTTTAAAGCAAAATATTCATTCTAAAATAAAGCCAGTGTAATTTACATTTTTAAAATATGTAGATCTCTTCTAAAATTAAATCAAACAGTTCGTGTAAAATTACGATTAAGAAAAACCTATTTTTTCTCATTAAAATTAACCCAACACGGGAAAGGAAACGACAAGAGGAAACTCAGCTGATCGAAGATGACACATCACTCTGTCCTCCAGCAAGGGTCTTCTCCATCCCGCAAAAAAATGTAACGAACCCTTGAGGTGAGGGTTTATTGAAACACGCGAACTGGAGACGTAGACAAGGCAGCCATCAATCAGACTTCTTGGAATTCTGCAAGCATAGGGTAGATGAAGGAATAACCAAAAGTAGGAGAATATTTTCCGCATCCATCATCCAGACTTCCAGGAATTCAGCAAGCATAACGTAGAAGAAGGAATAACCAAAAGTAGGAGGATATTTCCCAAATTATAGAGAGTTCATCTTATTGTTTTTGTTTTCTTTTTTTCTTTCAATAGCCGAAACTAATTGCAGGATAACTCAGAAGTATTAGGAGAGGCAAACTCCCCTTTAAGGGAAGTACGTACTACTGAAAACTCATAATGGAGGAAGGCCCGAGGCTGGCAAATAAAATCATCTTAGCTAGTAATCATATTAACATACTGAGGGATCAATAAGCCCCGCTTCAATTTCGACGAACTCCTTTACCTTTCATGAACCTCGGGAAGGCGCGTGAAAAAGAGGGCGAGTGTCAGATGCAACGCCCTTTTTGTTAAGAAAGAATGCCAGAAACCGCCAAAACCCGCTAAAACGATAAAAAAACCCTGTTCGTCAAACCTCGCCTTACACCCCTGTAAAATTTTACACTTTTCCAACTGTCAGTACAACCATTAATTCTACAATCGCCAGAAGAATCGCCGAACTAGCACCTGGGGAACAGTGGAATATAGCAAACCTAAACCCAACAACCTAAACTCTTATCAGTGGGAATGAACCAGCTTAAAAATCGAACTCCGAAAACTTCATCCCCCATCCCACGAAAGAAGGAAAATTAATTAAATAAATTGACATAACTCAAAAACTAATTTAACAATTGGTTCGAAAGTAGTCTCAAATTGAAAATAAAATTTTTCTGCTTCTAGCAGTATAAATCATAAATATGTGAATCATAAGTAATAGAAAAATGTCATAAGTAATGAAATCATAAGTAATGAAAATCATAAGTAATGAAATATGTATTCATAAGTATTTTTAAATTCAAATATTACGTGGAAAATACACAAGTTCCATTGTCTACCGTTTACAAGTTTTGCGAATGACGAAAGGTAAGAATGTAGAAACTTAAGTATGAAAAACCCCCATTAAGATAAAACAAAATTACACAGAAATTAAGTAAAACACACGTTGTGTAGCATAAATTTGGAAAATGAAAGATTAAATTTTGATTACTCAATAATTACTTAATTAACTTAATTTCACTACACAACAATATGGAGCTCAAAATACTAGAAGCCATACTGATAGTCATGTTAGTCATTCATCTTCGGTTTGTTTAGCTGTTTGTCCGTTCTTCCGAAGGCGCAGTATACACACGTGATGCGTCCTAAACAACGTTTTCAATAACGAGACTAAAAATATGAGATTGGGGGGGATGTTTATGGTCATTGCTGTGGGAGTGACAGTCAGGTTACCCAAGTTGAGTGGCTGCAGGTAGCGTATCTGACTCCTTATAATGATTAGATAATGTTGAGAGGTTACGTAATTCTTACTGCATTTGAAACTCAAAACCCATTTAATACAATTATAAGAAGCTCTTTACACATGTATATATAATTCATAGATAGCATAGACAGGTATTTAAATGAATTATAGTCCTCGTAGTGTGAGGAGTCTGCTAACGAAGGTCTCTCTAGTCGAGAGTTCTGGAGCGTTCTTCTGATGTTATTCCGATGGCGAAAATCTCCAGACTGAATTAGCCACGCCTCCTTAATTTTACAGTAGCATTTTACATCCTCTGATTCGTTATATCTGGAATGATATCAGAGGAAAAATCAGATCATTTGTTCGTCACCCCTCCTGAAATCGAGAGGCTTTAATGACAGACACGGTACAGAACGCTGAAATCTCCTGACACTAGTGTGAAGTTATGTCTCTGCGATGTCAAAAACATGTCTTGTGACACGTCGTAAAGGCTGGGAGCACTGAATTGCAGGGACCGCACACACAATTTTCTTATATCTATGTGGTCCTCCGCGAGATAGATTCGTGCGAACCCTGGCAAATATCAAATCGTCAAGTGAAAATTATAACCTTGAAATAAATCTGCTTACTTTTTCATAGCATTTTTAACTACTGTTTAAAGTAAGCATATTGTAAGTCCAAGAGTGTCAAAACAAATCTTAAACTAGGTATATATTAGTCTATACCATTAAAGTATAAATGCCAAAAACATATTTAAAGGCAAGCAACATATGACTTGCCAGAGTGACGTTCATTGATAAAGTGATAAATTTTGTTACATTCAGACTCGAGTTAGTTTAATAAGAAACGCGTATTCTCTGTTTCAGTATTCAATAATGGACACGAATGATGTATTACTAATTTCTAATTATAGCATTATGATGAATTTCAAATATCTAATCTATTCCTCAGATATATGGCATCTAACTCTTTTCATAAGATTATTTTTAAGCTTGTGAGAATTTTCTGAACAACATTTGGTGTATTTTGTCAAAATGTTGCGAATAACTGCGAGCTATCTACAAAATTCCAGAAATTATTTCAAAGAGACTATCACTCTGTAGTATGTAATTTATTCCCTGAAATTCGAAGCCACGATTAAGTTGGCACGATCGTCTGCGACTTGAAGTCGTATTTATTAGAAAATGCGGCTGCATACTATTGTAGAAGAGTCGAATAATTAACGTTACCTCCCGCGTTCTGAAGCGAATGAAAGAGAACGCTCGTAAAAGGGAAAATGCTCCTTAAAAATTCCCTTCTAGTCGTTGAGTAGCCTTGGGAAATGGTTTCATCGTCAAAAATGGAAATTAGAAATGAATTTTCATTTACGTGCAGTGAGGTGTATCGCCTGCTAATAGACGCTCAGTTTCCTCTCCTAGAATTCCATCTAAAATGACTTGTCATGTTAAGAATTATTTTCTGAAATAAGTTATTTGCATAAACTGGATATGTTATGTTTGGAAATTCAGTAGAATATTTCAACTGAAAGCTTGCTTCGCTGATTACTAATGGGTGTGATTTTGCTTCTTCTGTTGACTTCCTTGTGGTTATTCATTTGCTTGTGTCCAGTATTCTTATACAATGAATAATAACATGTTTCTTTCTTAGTTTTATTCAAAAAACTGCATCGCAGTCAAAGTACCGTATCAAAAGTACTGATTTTTGTGTTTTTAAGCTTTTATAAATATTTTGTTAATGATATTTTTTAGCAATATTGGTTTTTGTTGATTAGACCAGAGGCATATCTTTGCTATGATTCCTCAAATTAGAAACTGCATTAATATGACGTCATAACTCTCCATATAACATGTTTCTTTTATTTTACTGAATAAAAATTAAACCCAATTTACTCTCTGCTTCTTTTCCTTAAAAGCCATATTTTAATTGTTTTAGCATTTAGAAGAGCGAATTTAAGTTGATTTTGGATAAGAAGAAAGACAAAAGTGATTAAATTAATACGGGTATATTATCAAATAAAAAAACCATTCGGCGCTAAATTTATCTGGACTACAGTGGCAATGGTGATTTACAAGAAACTTCATTCAGTGTCAGCTTCTGTAAATTAATTTTTGTTCTCGTAATTTATGTGTAAAGTCCGAGGTTTTTCAATATTTAATAACATATGAATAAATAATTATTTAGTAAAACAATAAGGATTTAATTAAGGATTTTTATTCGATTTACTTGAAAATAACTTATTATTTGTTCACGAGTTTTACCATCTGAAACTACACTTCTATTGTTTCATGTGCAATACACTTTTTACAGAATTGTTATAAGCGGATTTATGTGTATGTACAGTAGCAAAATACCCATATATTTCATAAATCTAACATGGCATTTTTCTCAAGCATTATTTATTGTTTACGGATTTGCGGCGAATTTTTTTATTTAAACAAATCAGGTTGCACTGTCACTTATTCATTAAATGAAGCTATGTCATTCCTCCAGTACACGCTTTGATAACGTAGTGGTGAATAAGTACATCCGTCTAGAAACTGAGAAATCTGCGGCTCTATACCCAGTGAGATCATAGTTGATTTTTCATATTTCCTGCTTCGAAAACTATCAGCATTAACCAGAATACAGACATATGCTATAAAAATCATCTTATCAGCTTCCTGATATGGATTTACTTGGTTATCAGGAGATTTGTTTTCAAGAAAACCAAATGTACGCAAATATAAAATTTAATGACGCAAGTATTGTCTGATATAACAAATAAGTACACGCATTGTGTTCCTTGAAAGGATATTGCATTAAATCAAATTAACTGTATAGTTCGTAATTTTCAATATGTAGGGTCTTGCGTATATGACAGACATAGTTTCAACTCTTTACTTAAGTGTAAAATACACCAAAGGAGAGAACACAAAAGCACACAAATTATTTACTACTACAGTACAAACTATTCTACTACTAAAACTAAACTACCGGCACAAACTATTTCACAAAAAAAAGCGCTTTTCACGTTAGGAAAAGGAATCTTGCGTTTTGATCAAGCATCCCTAGCAAATAAAAGAATGAAGCATTTCTAGCCGAAGAAGATCATTTTCCACAGCGTTGGTTTATTTAGTTTATTTGTTTGTTATACCGTAACCAGCTTTAGAAGCTATTTAACTATAATTATTTAATTACTAGATTCGAAATCTACTTACTTTATGCAGAAATTTGAAAAAAGAAATTTTTTTTTCATTTCGGTTCGCTCTTCATTGCCTTTTGATTTAGCTCTTCATAACGCGGGGCATATTGGCAGAATTCTCTAGCAAATCGCTGTTAGTGTCCTAAATAAAAGAGTATTAGTCTGATCATTTTTCTTTTTCGTTTTTATACAGTTTCAAGAAATTCTTTTAAAGCTTTCACGAATCGGTTTAAAATATTTTAACATATGCATCCAGTAAAACATAAAGATATCAAAAGGATTTAGTGCTTTTGCTAAAATCCTAACTCTACCAATATAAATTAATTTGAAATTCTATGTAGTAGAATGGAAACGGAAGGAAGCTTTAGTTAATGAACGGAAAACATTCCATGTTGCGGTAAAGAGAAGTTTGTCAAATTTGAAGAATATAAAGAACACTACATTACTTATAATTATGTACTTTTCCCTGATTTTTGACACTTAGTTAATTTGCTTCCCTATATTTTTGAGTTTACAGAATTAAAACTGTTAAAGCCGAGCCCATGTTTAAACGTTCTTTGTCCATAAGTTATTCAAAATCACAAAAAGAACACACTAGAGAATTCCTGAAACTAATGTAAAACATACGAGCGCTAAGGCAGACATGTTCGCTCAAAAGATGGAATAATACCGTAGCTAGAACATAATTATTTCTATCATTGTTACAAACATTACGAATTATTTGTGTTCAGTTTATCATTTCTTAAGCTCAAAACAGAAGAAACAGTGCAAAGTACTCAAGAAGACTTCAGTGTTTATCGGAAAGCGTCACATAGATGGGCTTGTTGTACGAAACAGATTGTCAATTGCTAAGCTAAATAGAATTTACTACTTAGGCATGTCCCAAATGAATGGTTTGAAAGTTAAGTTGAGAAAAATGTTCCTTTAAAATTAAGTAATAATTAAGTTCGAAGCAATCGAAAAACTCTATCTTGTATCCACCAAATAGAATAAACTGTCACTTCCCAAAGAGAAAATTTCAGTCTAGATAATTACGAGTTATCATTCCTATTGGCGTGATGTCCATACAAGCATCTAAATCAGTAGTCAAATAAGAAGTATTTGGGAAATCTCTTATGCCCAATTAAAATCTAATATCAGTTGACTTCCTTTAATAATGGATTATACATGACTGCCTGGGAAATTTGGGAAGTATGCTATCCTATGGATATTTATCAAAGCTAAAAAGAAATATTCGACAGTCGAATACAGCGAAACACTTCAGTAACTAATCACTAGAACCATCGTCATCTTTATCATCAGAACCATTGCCATAGTTCTTAAAGAAGTGAGACATTAACTTCACATTCTGAAGAAAATCTCTTTATGTTTTCGGGCTGATAGCCAATTTCTGCGAACAAGACTAGTTCCCCTTTACGAGAAACGTGCATTCTGAGACTGTAGCCATATTTCTGAGATAAATATTGAAAATGTTTATATATTTAATACACATTTAAATTTAAAAGACAGTATTCGATAAAACATAAAATAAATTTCAAAAAATATTTTAAATACACTCAACAAAGTTATTAGGGGTTTCTAATCCATACGTTAAAATTATTTCCAATGTTCGAATATGAATCGGCATATGGTTAATTTTGACATATGTTTGACACCATAGTGTATGATGTATGTTTTTGTTTTTGGAAGAAATATTATCGGCAAAAAGAAATTTTATATTTGTCAAATATTTAAAAATAGCTATAAATGATACCAAAAATCTCAAGAACTGAATTTGAAGAAAATATTTTAAACTGAATGACGCACATGTCAATTTGATACATTTTGTACAACCGATAGCAAATATCAATTGCGTACCTCATTCAAAAATGCGGTAAACATTATCGAAAAAAGTGAATATTTTATTGTTTATAACAAAATTAAAGAAGCTATTGCTATGACTCACAGCGGTTTAAGCTCTTCGATTGTAATTCACTCATTATTATTTAAAGGTATTCCTAAGAGACTCAACTTCTTGGGAAGCATAAACTAAATCGAGACTCAAGCGAGATCTAAGCGACTTATCTCTATGTCTAGTAAGAAGACAGATGGCGTAAGAAAGGCGTAAAAGGTCCTTTTATTTCGAACTCATTGAACAGAAGGCACTTCTTGTGCTTACTACATCAGCTAGCACTTATGGTGTAACTCAGAAAGTAATGAATTCATATTAAAGCTAAACCGAGTTAGACGGAAGCTACACAAAAATGAGTAACGCGCATTTCGGCTCAAAATTATACCGGCAACGTGGCCTTCAGCAGGCGGAACACGCTCTGTCTAAACAATTTAAACTCTTCCTTTAAATACTATATGTTTCTGTCTCATTTGGTTACGTGCGAAGTAAAACTTAGCATTCTGGCAGGAAAACGGAAAGGGAGAATTACAGTAAAGAATCTTAATATAAAATAATTGGTTAGATAAAAATGAATAAATCCTTACAAAAAGATGACTCAAAGTATAGTTCTTCAAGTATATTAATTACAAATAATTAATTATGTAATTAGAAATAATGCTAACGTATATAAATTGTTTTATCAAAGAAATGCATTTAAGTAAAAAAATTTTTTCTTTTTACTTTATCTTCTTTTCTATTATATGTATATATACGAGAACATTAGTAATAACATAAAACGAATCTACTCTCCACTCGTAAATAAGTGCAGATTTAAATACGTAGTTATTGCTTTGCAAAGCAAAGCAATATTTTTTTCTACTTCATTGAGATGTTAAAAGTTTTATAACACATTTAAATCAGAATTAAATAACTTAGAAATTTAAACAAATTCAAAGGCACTGTTATGATAAAAAATCATAAATTATTTCAGCGCAACCAATTAAAAAAATTCTTAATCTCAATTAAATTGTTCGTTTTTGGAAAAACATTCGCCTTTGAAGTAAAGTTGTCTGATTCCACGGTTTTTAATTTCAATCCAGACTTTACTGGAAAATTTCGACCGAAATGCAAATAAAGTAACTTGTTTTAAAGGGTCATTTCTATAGATAAAGTTATAGCATCCATGAACAGTTGAAAACACTATTGTGCCAATTCAAGAAAGAAAAGCAATGTAAAAGAAGAAGTACATCGTAAAAGAAGAAGCGTTGCACGCTTTTGAGTTTAAACAAATGATTAAGTAACTACCACAGAAGGGTAAAAGGAATGCAACCTCATAATGAAGCGGACATTCACATGATGATCTCTTCACATAATCGTCCCCTGTGTCAAGCACTTATGTATTCTACTTGGTTTTTAGTAAAACCTTGATTTTCAGCACCGTGATTTTAAGTCGAAATAAACTGCAGCACTTTCTTGTAGTACTGTGGTTTAGTTTGCAGTCCTCTTATAGAATAATTTATCCCTAGTCTTAAACCACTGAATAATCATCGTCCGAGGAAGTTATGTCTTCGAAGTTAACATTCTTCATACAGAATAAATGAAACATGGAATAGATGAAAATCTGACGAGGTCAATTGAGAGAATATAGGGATTAGAGAAGTGAGGAGCAGCTACGGTCGGCCAAACCAGCTTGTACAATCACAACAAAGTGAGGAGATGTATTGTCTTAATGGCAGATGACTCAATTCCGAAGCTCAGAAGGAAGCATTTTAATGTTATAAAATTTCTTACAGCCTGTCTTAAAACTCAAGCCTGACATCTTACAAAATTTTAACTACCAAACAATACTTCTTTCCTCTGAGGCTTAAAATTTTCCATCCTACCTACGTAGGAGCTGAAGTTTATTACCCTTGTTTCTTTAGTTTACAATATTATTACCGCTAGTCATATAGCATAGCAAAAATACATAATAAAAAATCTGATGTGTACACCACATGTTTTCCATGTACGAAATATTAAATTATACGCATTTTTTTTTTACATTTCGTTTAAACTTATTGGATTGAATTAAATCTACTTCGCCGATAGCGCATAAAACACAACAGAATAAATGTACACTTTAAAATTCACTACACTTATTTACCTGGCGATAGGTTTACTTAACAGCTTTAGTATAGCGATAGGTTTACTTAACATCTCATTCATTTTATAACTCAGAATGCACAAAAACTATATCATCTGAAGAATTATCTAATCGTTTCCACATGTTCTACTCAAATACTATAATAAATCTAAAACGATGTATAAAAGAAATTAAACAAACAAACATAAGAAAAGAAACAGTTTTTCGCAGACAATTTCAGTATTTTCTCATTCATTTAATTCAGTTCTCACTTCGCGAGAAGACAAAAATACATAAAAACTCAGAATACCTATATTACAAATTACAAAGTAAATCTTAAACACTTATTTGCTCGAATAAATACCAGAATGGATTAAGCATGATTTAATTCGCAATAATAAAAGAAGGCGTTAGCTTTGTTGTTGCGAAGCTCGGTTTCTCTAGATTGGCAACAAATCCACTATCCTGCTAAGTTTAATATGTAAACAAATATGGCTGCTTTGGTAAAATAATTAGGCTTAGCCGCCCTTAAACAACTTTTAAATTCTTGATAATTCTACATATATTGCATGCAGATTAACAAAAGGCTTTAAAACCTTAACCTGGAAGATAAGAACAAAATAATTCAATCATTTTTAAAGCTAAATATGCGCAAAATACCAACATATAAGAATAAAAAAACTGAGCTCGCCTTCTTTTTGGCAGATTGCAACCAAAAACGGAGGTGCACAACTACATATTACAGCAGTTCTATATACAAAATTTCAAAGTTCTGAAGCTACTCGTTTTTGAGTTATGCCAGATACATACATATATACGTACGTACGTACAGACACCATAAAAAAATCTCTTCTGAATCCATTTTAAATCAGTTTTATAATTCGTTTGGAGAAGTGGAGTCCTTTATTCTATCCTTACGTACATATGTCACGCAAAAACATCGCTAAATTGCATTCGATATCGGTCAAAATGGATATTTTCTTTGAAATAGGGTAGCCAAAATTTTTCGTGATTACAATACTTCCTTTACTTCATACAAGAAAGTAAAAAGGATATTTAATAACCGTGTTCCTGATAGAAAAAGATATAATGTTTCTTAATGTCGGTGTAGATGAACTGTCAAAAGTACAGCATGAACCTAAAAGGGGAAAAATAATGTATGTTCATAAACTGCTTCCTCACCTTCTTTTTCAATACTTCTGTTAATATTTCTCTTTCTCATTTGACTTTTTTAATACCTTTGTTGTAAGTACGTGCGTCTGCACTATTCTTAGCCGAACTTTACGAAGAATTTCACTTATTCAGCTAAAATTAAGTCTCCTTGATTTAAAGTCTTGTTTGGAGAAAAACCAATTTCCTTTTCCTTCGTCTCGCTAGCAAATGCAAACCTAAAAGCATCAATAATCCTCCATTATTTGTTTTGACATCCGCTCCGCTGATAACATCTAAAGGTCTCGACGACTGACAAGAACGCAATTATTCAAAGCATTCTATCACTGAGAGTAGTGCATCAGAAGTTCCATATTAATTCCACGTCACGACATCCGTTCATTTTTGTTCTCTCCAAGAAGGCCAATTCTAATCAATTAGTTTGCCGAGCACTCAAACAACGAATTCCGATTCCCAATAACACGGATTAGATAAATTAAATAAAGCGTACAAAGCAGGGAAATAACGAAAAAACTCAATTAAGAAGGACTTGCAGGTTTAGCTGGTGACTAAACTTGTTGAAGACAATCTCAACAAATTTTTCTTCATCCTATAGTTCACTATTAGAGCTGAAAGCACTTTTCACTTTTGCGCTGAAAGCAAAGAGATGTAGGGTTATTTTAGAGTATTATTTTCTTTCATTTAAATGTACACTTTATTGAACTTAGCCGAAGTACAATCTTTAGTCCACCAGTCTTTTGGACGTCCACTTTATTTAATTTAGTCAAAATGCATTTTTGATTCCTTAGTTTAATCTTTAAATCAAATGAGTATTTTTTCTTTTTTTCTTTTCCAATCAAGATTGAACAGCAGAGTCATGAAGAAGTGGAAAATAAATGGTTAAAAAGGTACAGGATTTCCATAAATTTATAATGCATATTTGCGTTATTACCACTTACATAAAACCCTAAAGTCACTTGGTTTGTCGAAGCAGAAAATATAAATAATGAGAATTGCCCTCGCCAGGATCGAACTCCAGACCTCCTGACTTTTAGCCAGATATGCTTCCAGTTACACACGAAGAAAAGCGGTAATGAGAGAGAAAATCTCTTATATTCTCCCTTTTTCAGGGACGATTGGGGAAGAGGGTATTCAATCTTAAAATCCTAGTGCTGACGATTATCGTCAGTCACACTGGAGGTCGGACACAAATGTAAAGTCATTACTTTTGCCGAAGCACGGAATACAAAAAAAGAGCAGTCCTCCTGCCGGGATTGAAATTTTTGACTTCTCATTTGCTAGCCGAAAATGCTTTCATTTATACCACGAAGGGAAGAGGTGAGGAAAAAGAAAAAAAATTAGAAAATTATCTTTTAAAATAAATTTTTTGTGAAATGTTCGAGCTACGGATATGCTCATAAAAAATTTACTTCATTTGCAAACAGAATACAGTCACCTACGAGTTAATACTGGAGACGACGTCCAGGGTTAACGTTGAATCATGGATAATAGGAGAGCAAGATACAAGAAAGACAAATAGCATACCATAATTCATCCCATATTCATCCAACCATATATCACATATAAATATGATTTCATAATATATAATAAATTGTGTTGCTCGAAAATACAGGTAAATTGCTAACTGTAAAATGCTATTAGCAATTTACCTGTATTTTTAAGCAGTTTAATCTTCAGAATATGTTCATTGGAATACTGAAATTAAATCAGTTATCAAAACAAAATCAACACACTGAAAATATTGGAAAAATGAATATCATTAGAAATAAAGAAATTAAGTTGTAAATTGCATTAAAGAAAGAGTATTAAAAAGAGAATTTGATTTCAAATCTGTGTAAAAGCATTAGTTAATTTTTTTTGAGTTAATTTAAAGCACATTATTTGGAATGTATTATATTCCGCATTTTTCTTTTCCTTCTTATAAATTCCGTGGACTATTAATGGCAATAATTTTTAATAGACAAACTCAAATCTTTCTAGACAAGAATTAATTCATTACAATCGACTATCGACCTTACCTTGACAGTGAATAATGTGGTTCGTTACTATCTTTACTGAGCCCATCAGTCCGAGCGATAAAGTCGCTGAATATTCGTAATTCGGTCGGTGGTTCGAATCCCGCCAAACGGCAGAGCTGCATAGGCGTTACTGAGGCTTTCCCCATGTGTAACATATATACGAGCCAATTTCCATTAAAATTTCCACCACGAAAGCATCCCTCCCTTTAGAAAGACAGCCCTCGTGTGCCCATGTGCTTTGCCGTAATCAAATAAACGTGTAGGGTTCCTCATTTTCATTCTGTCAGATTAAGTGTCAAGGAACCTAGTGAACTGCTGAGCGAATAATTGCTTAAGTCCAAGAATAGACACGTAAACTCAAGAAGGGCTAATTACCTTTTATTCATTCAACATAAGATTTAACAGTGGGCCCCTTTCTTTGGGCGCACAGCAAAGCCTCCGCTTGGGCTTAAAAATGTAAGAAACAAGAACTAATTAATGACGAACTAAAGGGATTTAGCCTAAGCTAACATAATTCTGAACTAGTTGGCCCGAAATATTAAATTAGCCAGCGAACTATAAAAGGTACGTAATACGGCTTAGCTTAACAGCAGCTTAGAGAGACGTAGCCAAAGACAAAAGCGCACTACTCAGGAATCCTAACTCTCTCTCTCTGTCGAGTCAGTGGAACTTGACTTTAATTCTATTCTCCTCATTTGCATTTAACGCGATTCTAAAAACTCATTCTGATAGGGAGTTGTAAGTTGAAGCTAGGTAAGATAAAAAAGAGGCATTAACTTAAAAAATAACTGTTATAAAATAAAAAAAATACCTTACAAACCAAACCAAACCAAATCAAACCAAGCTATCTTTATTGAATGCTGCTTAAAGTGGACCTATAAAATTACCGATAACACACAACAATATTTCTGAAAGCATCCTTGAAACATGCCATGATTTACTTGTTTGCTGAACTGCACAAAGCGAAAGCTGTCTGCCTAAGGAGAGAGATACCTTCGAGGAGGACTTTCTGAAAGAAGATGTTTCCTTTTTAAACATGCTATAGTACAACAGCTTTTAACAATATTAATATTTAGTGATTTCTGTATACTCATGACTTTAGGTAGCCTCATAACCAAACCTAACAGTCAGCTGCCATCAAAATGTTATTTATGTTGAAGATGACAATTACCGATTCTTTCCAGAAGTTGCGAGTATGAATCGTTTACCGAACAGGCAATAGAGAGTGAGGCTTCATTTAGTGTAAATTCAAAAATATTTTCTTCAAATCTACGTGCAATGCTTTTTAGCGCTAACACTAGTAGTTAAATGCGCAGAAAACAAACAAGACACAGAAACAATGTATTAGAAAATATTATAACTTAAATATTTTTAACAATAATATTCTTGAAAACATTTCGGGAAATTTGTACTTATTGCGTTGTTCTACGTCTTAAATTCATTCAAATATTTCCTTTAAATTTTTTATTATTTGCTGACTTTAATTAACCTAATCATTTCAAATTTCCAATATTTTCCAATATGTTCCAATAATTCCAATATGGCATATTGGTACTAATAGATCCAATATGCCCAATATGTTCCAATTGTTCCAATATGTTCTGCATGTTTATATTTTTAAACTTCTGTCATAGCTTTCTACTTTGTTCTAATGTGGCTCCAAACACGTAGCTTCTCAAAGTAATTCGTTATTTTAAAAAATTCTGTACATTTTCGTATTAAAAACAGCTTATTAATTTCAAAACGTTCAGGAACACCCCATCTTTAGAATTTTTAAGTTCGAGATTGAACAACTCCACGCTAGAAATTCGCATTTTAATATGGTGATTCTACCAGTATTTCGAATAACGTAAGTTTTTACTCTAGACCTGGTGAACCACGATTTAGATCTTTGACCACATTACTCAAAATCTCAAACTGAATAATTCAGCTATTGATTCTGCACTTAATGTAACATATTTAAATTTCAGCAAATATAAAACTAGAAATGACACACGCTAGCATAAAATTTTAATTTATGCAAAAACGAAACCTTAGAATAACGCAAATTTTGGATCAAAATCTGTCTATTTTGAGAGACTTAATCAAATGAAAAATATTTGCAAATATGGGAAGAGCAACAACCATTATATTTATGTGGAAATCAGTGAGAGAAAGAAGTAGAAATGTGTGTATTTCCAACTGTTGAAGAAAACAGTAATATTACAAAAAAAGGCTAAGATATTAGAATTTTGAAAGCATTGGAAGGACCTATGGAAAGAATGCCATTAAATAATGTAATGCTTCATAAAAGTGAAAGGCTTCATGATATCTGTTTCAAAGTAAAACTTGTGATTATGTGATTAACTCAAAACTGTGATTAAGCAAAATTTTATTAGCTATCGTACTTAATCATTTGACCAAATTGTGAGATGTTGGTGCAGATTGACGTTTTCATGCTCAAAAATCTTTCATAGTTAAAAATTCACAGAACTATTTAATCGACATAATAACCAAAAATAAAACTGGTAATTCTAATACAAAAGAAATCATAGTCTAGTAACTATAAAGTAATCATAAAACATGTAATAAACGATTTCATCTAGTAACCATAAAGCATATAACATACGAAAGAATTTAATTAAGTATAATTTAGTACATATATCAATGGAGACATTTTTACAGAGAAACGCAATGTTATAATGTAATAAATATTTTATTTCTTTCCATTAAGTAGTGAGATGTTACATTTATTTTCAATTCTTCCGTTACATAAATTTACTATTTGATCACTAACTTTTATGTTTTTACATCGAATATAGGTTTATTTTTCATTATTAACTAAGAATTTGAATAAAATCCAATAGGGCATTTAATTAATTGAACGTAGCGAATATAATTACAGCAGATTATGTAATTTAATGATTAGTTATTCTTTTTTCTTTTATTTAGCACCCTATGCTCTGTATAAAGTTTCAACGTTTTGTATAAGTATTTATTTACTAAATGAATACACAATAGAATACACAATATATGCAAAAGTACAGAGATGCAAATGGTTATTCATCCATGATCTCAACCACTCGTGAAAATCTTGTGATCCTAATCCCGGCGCATACAGAAGACCATGGATGCGAACAGAAACGGATATTGTGATACAGAGAGCGAGAATGAGAGAAGGTGAAGCTAATAATCTTCTATGACTCGTCCGAATCGCTATCCTGCTCATAACACTCAACTCCTTCAATTCCAATCTACGTTATTCTCATCAATACAGCAGCTCGGTGGTACCATTAGCCTGCTACTGCAATTACTGCCGATGAACGCAGCCACTCAGCAAATTTTCAACTAAACTAGACATTTAAAGGAGTAGTTACCACATTTGCCTACTTTGATTGCTATAGATACGCATTAATTCTGATTTAAAAGTCTGCAAACGTCTTACGCAAGTCTTCTTACCATTTACTGCAGTGAGCATCTTTTATTTTGATCTTAAGAAAATTAATTAAAACTCGAAAGGAAAACAGATTAGATTGAACATTTAGACGATTAACTATTTCGGATTATAAAAAAACTTTCAAGCATGCTAGAGAAAAAATGGAAACCTTGGAAAAATAATCAAACTTTTACAGAATCAAAAAATTATGCCTTTATTACTCGGAAACGTTTGTTCACTTACAAATTCAGATACAAACACACGAAAATCCTTTTATCTAAAACTAGTGTATAAGTGATTAAAAAATTGATTCCCAGAAGTAGTTTTTTGGCACCTACAATTAGTTCATATATTATTCAAACTTTTTTCGAATTCTTTCTATACCGTGACTGAAAATTAAAGGTTTTCCAACGCAAACTCAATTATTAGCTAACTATTTGATCATCTACTAGAGATATTGTCTTTCAATTTATCTGATGACTGCTACCTGTGACGATTCTGATAATGTTCTTTGAAGAAATACAAATATGTCCCGTGTATGCAAAGAAATTCCGTATTTGAAAAGGAAATCCATTCGGTTCTGATTAATCATAAAAATATTTTAAAGGAGCTATATACAAATACTGCATTTCAGTTTTCTGAGGAAATGATTTCATTGTGAAGACAAATACCTGATAGATGAGTTAAACGAAATACAAAAATATTATTGCTACAATGAGTAAACGTGAAATATTATCAAAAAGTTAGAATTAAAACTAATTTATCAAAAATTAAGTGTTTTACTTCCATTTTTCCCTTTATTTCAGACTAGCCGCTGCGCGGCCAGCCTTCGTCTGGCTTTTAAGTGTACCAGAAAAATGCCTAAAGAGAACACCAAACATTAAATTTAAAAACTGCACAGAGTTTTACTCTGCAGAACAACAACGGAAAAAAAATTCAGTTAAAAATGCATTACATATAAAAAGCATACAACGAAATAAGTAATATCCCTTAATACAAATATTAATTATCCTAATAAATAAATTAACCAACTTCCCTTTGCAAAATCTTAAGAACTCAAATGATATAAACAGATTAAGAACTTAAACAGATTAAAAAATATCATGCAAAACTTTTTTATAAT